>JBBPCX010067133.1:0-13647 GCA_037974365.1 Hydrocynus forskahlii | reverse complement strand
CTGGACTAAAGTGCTTGCTGTACTGTCACAGTGTCGGCTAACCAGTGTGAGTCCCTGATCACGCTGCGGACTCCCCCGAGGACAAAGTGTGCTCTTGACTCGACGCCTCTCTCCTGGTGGCAGTGGGAGAGCTTATGAGCAACAGACAATTCTCCACACACACGGGAACCCTTTCCAGTGCGCCGTCATTGCCTGTGCTACTAGCACGGACTCTGGACACTTACCGTTCCGCTACGGTTGTTTAGTGGAACCTGAACGGGCTGGTGTGGCCCTTGAGCAAGTATACCGGCCATGTAGCCGTGTCATCCCCTCCCCTTAGTTAAGAGTTAAGAGTTAAGAGTTATGCTATAGGTGAAGATTAGGTGCTAAGTTAAGTGCAAAGCTACATGTTAAGCTAACCGCTAAGCTAAGCTACATGTTAGCCTTTTGTTTACATTACGTGCTCTACTTTGAGCTCTCTGAGCTTTTCCCTTTTGCGTGCTTTCATTAAAGAAGTTATTTTTAAATAAGTCTCCTGTTAGCCGTCCTCCCTCTACACCCCGACATGACGGGCGCAACCAAATGTGATACTGTTACATGATTGGCTGTTAGCATATCACTCCCTACGTTGCTAGGTTACCAGAGAGCGAGTGCCTTTGTTAATGCAACCAAACTAGCTTCGCAACCTCTGTTTTCTTCCGACAAAGAATAAAAAATATCGAACGTTTTATCGAACACATTTTTTATTGATATCGAACACATGTCTATCGCAAAACATCATTATCGTTTTATCGCCCAGCCCTAGTGGCTGCTATAGTGATAATCAAGATGAACTCAATTACTTGTGGAAAAAACATCAGATTTCACTCACTGGCACTGAATGTTAAATCAAAGAAAATGAGAACGTGGATTATTTTGAATTTTCTGCAAATTTAGTCCAAATTAGTTTGTCTCTTCGTAAACCAGGTGATTTATTGTGCAGTGCTGTGCTGATTTCTGGTAGTCCTGTGTAATGTTGTCAAAAAAATAAATTCTCAGTCACTAATCGGTATTAAAATTTAGTATCGAGTTCAATATTAGTTATCACTGGTAACGATACTTAAATGCCAGTTTTGCATCTGCCTGTTCACGGAAATCGCTGGCAGAACTACAACAATTTTCAACAGGCATTGCAGCGGGCAGTCCCTCCCCCTGGCTACCTGGAGGACCCAATGTTTACATGACAGCCGATTTGGGACTCATTCATTGCCACTTTTTTTCCTTTGTAGAGAGCCAAAGTCCCTAAACTCCCCCTGGCTCTCTACGGAGTAAAAAAAGTGGTACGCACCTTTAAATGTAGCTCATCTGGGGAACAACCTAGCGCCGCAAAATTTTACACAGACCCTGATCTCCCCAAAACCTATTAAACAAGGCCAGTCGCGAATCTCTCCTCCACAGAGAACCGGTGCAACGGTCCTGTGAGCACACCTTAAATTATTTATTAAAAAGTTCCTGTGTTTGTTTTTTCTCCCCCTGTAGTATCAAAAATAGTATCGAGTATCGAGTACCATCTTTAGTATTGGTATCGAGTTTGAAATTTCAGGATTGTGACAAGCCTAGTCCTGAGTGATATGTATTATCCCAAAATTGGGTAGCACGAGGAAGGGGAGCATGAAGATGGGGTAAGGTTGGCATTAGAGATGTTTGGGTGGGAGCAGAATTTCATCCCTATCCCTGTCTGTATAAACTGTCTTTTAATAAACCACCTGTGCACTTACAAAGATCTCAGTGTCTCGTTTTAAATGTCAGGGCCCTCAGAATTCTAGAAATGAAGTGTGGAGCTACTTTGAGCCTTGTTAATGGTGTAAAAATAGCGATTTATCTGCACTGGCTACATGATGCCCCATGCCCCATGCCCTACCGTTATCAGCCTAGTGGAGCCTTGAGGTTGGCATTGGCTAAAAGCGCTGTGTTTCGGATTGCGGGGAGCGAATGAAGGTGGGCTACCCTACAAAAGTTCATACTCGTTATCATGTTTCAATATAGCCCAGGTCCATTTCACACCGAACTTCTCCTTTAAAACACCACCAGGGCTTTTAAATGCAACTCTAAATGTGAGTGTGAGGCTGCTTAGGAGTATAGCCACTGCACTGGATTATTACATAATTCAGTCTTCCTGTATGCCCGCTCAAACTTGTGCCTTGATTAGTTTAATAAGGGCACAATTTTATTGATTTCTCTGTGTAATTTGTCCTGACATTCATAACATTTCTTGGATGTTTTTGTGTTTAAAGGCAGAACAGTTTTGGGCCAGCTGCAGTGAGAGTTCACTCCCTCGCTTCTATTCCCACTCTCCCAAAAGCTGTGGCAGAATTTGTCTCTGGGGCTGTGGAAGAATGCAAGCCTGCTAAAGTGCATGTTGTGACAGGCACACCTGAAGAAACGTCGAATATTTTGGCTGGAATGCAAAATGAAGGCATGGTGAAAAAATTGCCAAAATATAACAACTGGTGAGTAAGACAAAGTCCATGTCAGTGTCATAAGATGCACTTGGTATTCCATTAAATGAAAAAACTGTGGGTCTGCTTATGCTCATTACAAGCTAAAAATTAACACGCCTTACTGTTCTTAGAAACTGAATTTAAGAAAATCCTTTTTTAAATGTGAAAAATTAACTCGTAGCTCAGGTAGATGAGTTGTACCATGTCAGGAAAAATCTTAAATAATAAACCTTTTGTTAAATAATGTCTCTCATATAAGAGTGCAATTACATGCACACAATACCAAAATTAATGACAAAAATAATTTGTTCAGCATGTTTAACATTTTAACCGTTTCTGATTGTAGTTCCATATTTATTTGGGAGTTTATATGGCTTTGGATTCCTTCAAATATTCAGGTGGCCATGTATTGCAGTCTGCTGCATACATGGCCACCTGAATAATCAGCTAGCTGCATAAATCAGATAATAATCCTATTATTGGTGTGTCTATTATTGGGGTGTATGCACTCAATGTGGCAACTTGTAAATGTTTTGTTTTCAGTGTTACTTTTATTTCTTGAAGTGTCCTGTATCTGGCAGTTAACTGTTTAGCAAGCCAGTCCCCAAACAGTTCAGGACCCTCCAGCTCTCCAGCGCCATAGTTGCGCATGCCTGCTCTATGTAATGGCTTAGGCAGGGCTTAATATCTGTCAGGACAAGCCAGTTCTGGTTCTGGCACCATGCTTAGAAATACATTTCTCTGACCTGTATATTTAAAACATGAAAAGTCATGTGAAACCATGTCATATATAAATTATAACATGAGCCAACCCCATAACAAAATTGTACATAAAAGGTTGAGATAGTCGAGAGACACCAGTCCGCTGAGCTTTAGAGTATACATATCACATGTCACAACATACACACACACTCACTGACTTTTACACTTTTACAACATTCTGTGTTGATCACAAGTACATCCACTTCTGAATATGATTGTTCATAAGTATTCTACACATTATGCTATGAAGTTAGAGTAGTGGCAAGTCTACTGCCAGTAAAAGCTGTAAAATTTAAATTACTTAAAATAAATACTTTGAAATAATTAAATTAATGCACTGCATTATGTAATCACAATAAAGTTCTGTTAATCTAAATGATAGTAGTATCCCTGCAAAAAAAAAAACATAAACTCATCTTCAGGGCAAATGCTATGCTTCTCATCTTACATCAATATTCAGTATATTTCAAGTTTTCCCATATTACATTTGTTGATTAAAAAAAATAGTAGATTCATAGATTTTAGCACAAATACGAACAATAAATGACAAATATATTAATCTGGTTTGAATCCATCATCATATTGTGTCCTCTGAAGTGTGCTTCATGAGTTATGGAGGAAGGAGGTGCACCAGCCTGTGTAAAGTCCACATCTTTTGTCTAACTGCTGTTCATTGATATCTTTAGTAAAAATCCAAGACTTAAGAATTTCAATACCATGCTAAAAATCACTTTAATTAATGAAATACTGTACAAACATTATTAATCATAAGTAATCATTTGGTATTTGTTGTATGTAGCTGGCTGGCCCTCACAGATCCTAAAGATGTGGCTCGTGTGGAGAGTAAGACCGTCATAGTGACTAAACAGCAGAGAGACACTATTCCCATTCCGAGCAATGGTGTCAAGAGCCAGCTTGGCAACTGGATGAGTGAGAATGACTTTCAGAAAGCAAGACAGGACCGTTTTCCTGCCTGCATGACAGGTTAGTCGAGTTTCAAACTTGTTGTCCCTGGAGGAAGTTTACTGCTTTGTCTACTAAACCAACTTTAAAGGTTAATGTGTTTTGATTATGAAACTTTGCTTCTGTTTTACACCATTAACAAGGCTCAAAGTAGCTCCACACATGTGAAAATAACCAATGTTTTTATTTCAGATTTCTTGGCATTGTGTTTCATTGCAAGAATGTTGTTTCACGAGCTTGAGCCTATATGATCTCTTACCATGTAATTATGCATATAATTTAGACTACCCTTTTTGCCCCCTGAATTATTGGTACTCTTGATCTTTTTTAGCAAGAGTACCATAAAATAGTATCATCATAAAAATAGTTTATATATAAATCTAGCAATACCTGTACACAGAAAAAGACCTCTAAAGGCCTTTTAAATTTCAAGGCTCAAGAGGCCTTTATTGAAGTTTTTTAAAATCTTTTTTAAATTATTTTTTAAAGCTTTGCAGTTAATCAAGTCTGAAAATTAGGGATGCAGAACTGTCAACAGACCTCTTTCCAATGTTTTTGGCCATGTCATTACTCATGGACATTGGTTAATTGTTAGTGGTTATTCCTCACAGATATTTTTAGTTGTGTCATAGAGTTATGTTTTTATAGTTTTCATTTTTAGGTTATTTTGACATCTATCATATTTGCCAAAATGTGTGAAATCAGAAAATCCACGATATGTGTCTTAATGTTACTTTCTTTCTCTTTTTTCACATAGGTCGGACAATGTATGTTATCCCTTTCAGTATGGGTCCAGTTAACTCCCCACTGGCTAAATTTGGTGTTCAGGTAACCGACTCTCCATATGTGGTAGCCAGCATGGGAATTATGACTCGTACAGGCACACCTGTCTTGGAGAAGCTTGCACAGGGTGTAGAGTTTGTGCGTTGCGAGCATTCAGTGGGCAGACCTCTGCCACTAAAAGGTACCAACATTGTATTCTAATAATGCAATAATTGCATAAAATTATTGGTAAAGAGCAGAGAGCAGAGAAAACGAGTATGAATATCTATAAAGAAGGGTAAAAATTCTAAAGAGCACATTTAAGAACTGGCACCTCCAAGATTTTTAAAAACAAAGTCTAACTATAGTAAAGTAAAACTATGTAATATACTTTCATTAAACATATCCACAGCAGATTTATATCCATAGTATCTTTTGACTTTGTACACAAAAAGTATGCATTTGTAAGTTTAAACAATAAGTATTCTGAAGCCACAAATCACTGCACTTTAGTTTTGGCCCATTCCTTCATATATTTTTAATGGCATTCAAGCCAGGAGACTGGCTGGGCTATGCATTTCCAGTGACTGCTGGCTTCTCTTTTACCTTTTCGTTAGTCTGAGAGTGTGTCTTGTCTTGCATACAGGCAAAAATCATGTTTTATAAAAGGGGCTTTGAAAACACCTATTGATCTCTGGGGTGTATGAACCTGTGCAAGAGGTCATTTATTTCAGCAGAAAATAACACAAGTTAATGTTAAATAAATGCCAACAAAAAAAGTAAAAATAATCGATTTTTTTTCGTTTCTGAAAAGTAGATATTGTATGAGAATACGGGTTTGATTACAGATTTCTCCTCTATGCCTTCAGTCACTGGTTTAGAACAACATGATATACAACATAGTGAAAACATACTAGCACATACATTTTAATGTGTGCACTCTGGGGGGGGATGTTGCTTTTACTAAACTTCGAGCTTTTGACTTCCTGCCAAGTGAAAAGGTCAATGTTTACATAATGTTTAAACTGTTTACCTTTCCTTGGTCAGTTGGTAACTGTATGAACCCCGTCACTGCTCTTGCAAAGACTACAAGGAAAAGGTCTCCATGCATGTCTGTCTGTCAGTCTTTGCGTTCTCTAGTGTGTAGCCATCCCAGACCAGGCTTTACTTTGAACTGAGGGATTTACGGCTAAATACTGCCAGCTGAGCCTATTCCATACCTAAGCAGGCTGCTTGATTGTGGCAAAATTATTATTGGCTTTGGAAGCATTTATTGAAATGAAAAAAAAAAAACTTTTTAGCTGTGGATTTTCTTAAATAAAAATAATCTATCTAAAAAACTGTAAAACATAATAAATAGAAATACATAAAAATATAATTATGAAAATATTATTATACAAAAATATATATCTAAAAAAAATTAAGATTACTTAAGATGTGACAATGGGCAGCTGGGTGGCCTAGTGGTTAGGGAGTTGCCCCTGTGATCAAAAGGTCATGGGTTTAAATCCCACATAGTGACAGCCCACTGCTTTACTTAGAGAATGAGTAAAATCCAGAGAAAGAATTTCACATTATTCTCACTGTGCTGTGCTGTGTTCACGTGGGACTGTAAGAGGCCACTTTACTTTTAATTAATTCACTTACATAACTTACTGACTTTGGAAGCATTTATTGAACAAAAAACAACTTTAATAGTGGACTTTTACATATAAATTATTTTATAAATAAGATGGTATAAATAGAATGTATATTATAAGTAATGTAAACGTAATAAATAATTATACATTATATAAATAATTAAGATGAACTATGTTGTGACAATAGCTCATATGTATGACATAAACACCTATATTCAGTGTATAGAAACAATGAATAAAAATAAATTTGAGCAAAAAGAAATCTGTTTTGACTCCAATCTTTAAATGAGTCATGAACATAATAAATAACAAATCTTTTTTTTTTTTTTTTGGTGTGCTGTAGCCATGGTCTGCTGCTTAGTGATTGTTAAGTATGAATTAGATCACTCCCAGTTGGTGATGGGGGCAGGGAGTTGATTTCGTTTGATTTCGTTGATGTGTTGATTGTCTTTAGCAGTGTGTTGATTTAGTCAGGCCAAAATGCAGAGGGAAAAATGTCTGGATATGTAGCCACTAAGACATTATTAGTTCTGTCAAGCTGATGATTAGTATGCCTTTCTCATGAATAAAAGTAAAAGAAGTTGCATGACAATTTCAAAAGGTGCTGGAGAGTTTGAAACAAATAATGAAATTTGTGAATATTTCTTCTTGAGATTATACACAGTATACTTCTAAGAAACAAAATAATAAGTAAAATATTTCTCCTTCCACTTAGCTCCATTAGTGAACCAGTGGCCTTGTAACCCAGAGAAGGTGTTGATCGCACATCTCCCAGACAGCAGGCAGATTCTGTCTTTCGGAAGTGGCTATGGTGGGAATTCACTCCTTGGAAAGAAGTGTTTTGCCCTCCGGATTGCCTCTCGCATTGCCAAAGATGAGGGCTGGCTGGCTGAACATATGCTGGTGATAATATTAATTGTTCTGAAATGAATGATCAGCCATTGCATACTTTAAAAAGTAATCAATCTTGCTAATCAGCCGACACATATGGTCTAAGGGTATACCTCTGTTCATATGTAAGCAGACTTAACTTTATTACTATTATAATAATTAATATTTCTTTTTTTCTTTTACTGTCAGATTTTGGGAATCACAAATCCTCAGGGTGTCAAGCGATACATTGCAGCAGCTTTCCCAAGTGCTTGTGGGAAAACTAACCTGGCCATGATGAAGCCAGCATTGCCTGGTTGGAAGGTGGAATGTGTGGGAGATGATATTGCCTGGATGAAGTTTGACAGTCAGGGTAAGAGAACTTGGAGAGAAGTCTGGCATCATGTTTTAAATGAAAAAAGGAAAAACGCAGCATCACTAACATACCTTTACTGTCCTGCAAGTGAGACTGTCTTCTGGCTTTTTCCAGAGAATATGATTTTTTTGCTACATTTGTTAAAGCAACCAACAGAATGCTCCAGTGTCTCTTGTGGGGTGTAGTAGCAGGTGTAAAGCGCAAAAAACACTGGAAACAAAGTGGTGCCACTCCAGCTGCTGGGAAATGTGGTATTGTTATTAAAGGAAAACTTCCAAATCATCCTTATACTCCTACCCTGCATACACATACATAACAAAACATAGACAAGAGGGAAGCTAAGATCTGTTTTGAAATCTGCATACATGGTTGATAAAGAGGGTTCCAAAAGTCAGTTAAGACTAGGATGAATTCATGTGTAATTTTGTATTTCCAAGTAATTTTTTATGAGGGTATTAACCATCTTCAGGAGGATGGTTAATAATTATTGAGGTATATAGTGTATGAAAGTGTATGTAATGGATAAATCCGGAGCGGATTTCCAGTGGTATGTGTATTCTCCTGTGGAATGGATTCTTTCGCGAAAGATTTAAGATTCAAGATTCAACAGCACTGTGTGAACTAATATTTTATGTTAAATGTTGGGGGGTCCAAACGAATAATTATGAAATGTGAGGGGGACAATGGCGGTGACGCCCATGCATTAATAGGTAGTCTAAGGCACACCTATTCATGCTGTCAAATCAGCACCTTGATATGCCACACCTGCGAGGTGGGATGGATTATCTCGGCAAAGGAGAAGTGCTCACTAATACAGATTTAGACAGATTTGTGAACAATATTTGAGAGTAATGGGTCTTTTGTGTATGTAGAAAATGTTTCAGATCTTTGTTCAGCTCATGAAAAATGGGACCAAAAACAAAAGTGTTGCGTTTATATTTTTGTTCAGTGTAATTAGCCTGTTAAATGAACAATGTGTAAAAGGAAAGCATTGCTTCCCAATACTGATGCAGAAACACCTCTGTTTGTTTTTTAGGTAAACTCAGAGCCATTAACCCAGAGAATGGGTTCTTTGGTGTTGCCCCTGGCACCTCAATGAAGACGAACCCTTATGCCATGGAAACAATTTCCAAAAATACAATATTCACAAATGTAGGTGAGACAAGCGATGGTGGAGTTTGGTGGGAGGGTCTTGAACCACCTCTTTCTAATATCACTTTAACCGACTGGCATGGAAAGTTCTGGAGGACTGGTGAGATTGACTTCTGAGACTATTATTTTATAGCGGTTATAGTTTGGAATACATGGTGTAAACCCACTGTCATGGCTTTTAGGTCCACTTTGAGACTATAATCTATTGCACATTTTGTATTAGCCATTCTCTAGTATTGGTGTCATCATAACCAAACTGGAGACATCACCAAAGCGTGCTGGGCCTAGACCCTGCCCTCGATCTAGTGGTGGATATGAATACAATTTTGCAGTCCTTATAGGCTCATCATTCCCACTGTGAAGTCTCTTCCTTTGCAGATAAAGACATGCTTAATATGACTGTTTTAGTAATTAAATTCAGTGTGCTTTTTTTTCAGGTTCTTCTACAGTGTGTGCGCACCCTAACTCCAGATTCTGTGCCCCTGCGGCCCAGTGTCCTATCATAGATCCTCTCTGGGAGAGTGATGAAGGAGTGCCTATTGATGCCATCATATTTGGTGGCAGAAGACCAGAGGGTAGTTACCACAGACTTTTCTCTTTACATAGTACAAAACACATTGTAACATAATTGTGTTGGCTTCTCTTGGTGAAAACCTGTCGTATCAGAAGCAGTGCTTATGTGGCATTTGTAGTTGTTACTGACATTCATTTGTAATTAACTTGCTTGTTTAAAGAGTAAGCTAACAAAAACTCATTGCAGTGTCCAAACTGTTCATTTTAAAGCTAAACAACTGATGATCTTTCCCTGTTTCTCAGGAGTACCTCTAGTGTATGAGGCTTTTAACTGGCGCCATGGAGTGTTTGTGGGTGCTGCCATGAGATCTGAATCTACAGCAGCTGCAGAACATAAAGGTACATCCACTGGTTTTCTGAACAATTCTGAATGGTTTGATACAAAATGGTACACAGTAGAGAATATCAGACTTTCATTACAATAGTTAAAATGTTTAAAGGAAGTTTAAAGGAATTGTGAGATGACCTGCAATTTTTTTGTCATTCAGGTAAAGTGGTCATGCATGATCCTTTTGCTATGCGCCCTTTCTTTGGATACAACTTTGGTGACTATCTGGCCCACTGGCTAAGCATGGAGACAAGGAAGGACCCCACTCAGCTCCCAAAGATATTCCATGTCAACTGGTTCAGGAAAGATCCACAGACCAATTCTTTTTTATGGCCTGGTTTTGGCGAAAATGCTCGAGTCCTTGAGTGGATCTTTCGTCGATGTGGCCGCATCACAGAAGATGAAGCTGCTAAAAAGAGCATTATAGGTTGGGTGCCTCAAGAGGGTACCATCAACACTGAAGGTTTGGGAAAGAAAGTAGATATGGCTGCACTCTTTGATCTTCCTAAACATTTCTGGCAGAAAGAAGCCCAAGAGCTTCGAGCTTACTTCACTCAGCAGGTGGGGGTTGACCTGCCTAAGCAGGTGGAGGGTGAGCTGAGAGCCCTGGAAGAGAGAGTGAAAAATTAAGGAAAGCCAAGTTTAGTAAGGCACAGGATTGATTGATGGAAAAAAAGCTCCTATCTGTAATATAGAAGACCAGTCACATAAATTAAGGTGTGGGATATTTGCTGAGTAAGAGCATCAGATTTGATTGTGTTCTGTGAACCTTACTTTTTAAGGTGTAAAAAGGACCTGAAGGACTGAACCAAAAATATGTAGAATATGTAGACTGTAGAATTCAGGGTATTTGTGAAATTGAGTCAGATGTTAACATATTTATGACGTAATCTGATTTAATAAATGACCTATATTGTATCACTTTTTGTACTGATTTTTTTGTTCTAATAAATATTCAGGGAAAAAAATGATGGTATTTTAGGGCATTATCGACTAAGCATGTTTTGAGGATTATACTCATCCAGTTAATTAAGCATTAGAAAATACAAATTGATGTGCAGCTCCACAGTCTTGGGATTCAGTGCCAGTTAAATAATTCAAAAATAGTGTATTATGCACTTTTATTTTAAAAGTACTGCTTTATGAACAAAAGTGCAATAATATTTGGTTTGCAAACACTTTAAACAAAAAAGGAGCTTTTTAATAGTAGTGTTCCCTTTAACACAGTTACCTAGCTGCAGTTCAAATATTTCTGTAAATCTCAACTTTAATGTAACTGAATGAGCTGAAACATTAATGTAATCAAATAAAATATAAAACCAAGCTATTTGCCACTGCATGTGAGTTAAATGAAGTATCTCGGTTTACAGTCAAACAGATTTCTTTACAGTTAACATTGGAGAAGCTTAGGAACCAGCAAAATAAAACATTAGACATGACAGTTTCTGGCAGCTTTGAACCTAGAGTAAGGACCTCTGTTTTTTTTCTGCATTGAGAAAGAGAAAGTTCCGTAACATCCAGTCTTTTATTTCCTTCACACAATCCTCATTTGTATTTAATCAGTGTCATCTGAGCTGGCAGAGTTGTGTGTCATCTGCGTAGCTAATATGTTTTTGGAGAATAGTAGCTTCTACAATGTAAATAAGAGGTCCTATGATAGAATCTTGTGGGACTCCATTTTTACTTTGGTGTATGCTGATTATTCCTCATTCACACTAAAACTGATAGCGGTCTGTCAGGTATGATCTAAACAAGGATAGGGCTGTTCCTGTGACTCCAACTGGATTTTCTAGTCTGTCTAATAGAATTAAGTGGTCAGTGCTGTCGAATGCCACACTAAGGTCAAGCAAAACCAGCAGAGATACAAATCTTTTGTCAGTGGACAGTAAAAGATAATTTACTATCTTTACTAGGGCTGTTTTGGTGCTTGTTTCAAGGCTTTGCTATGTAACCAATACTAAGTTTGTAACTGATAAAAAAAAATGCTTATTAAATGATTATTCGTAAGACTTCTTTAAGCAGACTTGTAGAAACAGCTGCCTGTTTTAAAAGATGCCAGTCTACTGCAGCTACGTTTAGAATGGTATCTGCATCGGTTATATCAGGCATCAGTCTTGGTGGAGTAAAACTTCTAGTTTGAATTTCTTGTCTAATTTTATAGTTTAACAAGTCCATAAAATCATCTCTACTATAGGTTGCAGGTACCTACGATTCTGTACTTCCCTAGTTCCTAGTTAGTTTATACCAAAGTTAATTTATACTGAATAGAAACCCAGGATTATTTTTGTTAGATTCATTTAGACATGATAGATATGCTGAGTGTGCCACAGTAAGTGATCTGCTGAAGTCTCAAGTTCTCTGTCCAGATGGAATGGAAAGATTCCAGCTTGATTATATGCTGTTTATGCTCTAGTTTTCAATTTGTTTGCTTTAGAGTATGTGTTTGATCATTACACCAAGTAGCAAGCTTTTTCTGGCTTTTTATGTGCAATTGTGTCTAATGTGGATCGAAAAGATTTATCTAAGCATTCAGTTAGGTCTTGGGGACCAGATGCAGGGCCAGTTGATAAATCTGAGGTTTGCAATAAAACTAAGATTTGGCAGATGTTATTATATGACTAATATGAAAGCAAAGGGGTGTTCTTATGATTAAGATGAAGCGCACATGTAATGAGGTTGTGATCTGAGATTGATGTGGTCTGTGGAAAAACAACTATGTTATCCATATTAACACCTATGGTCAGGATTAAATCAAGAGTGTGACCACAGAAGTGAGTAGAATATGTTACATTTTGAGTAATGAATTGTACAATGAATTTTAACAAATGGAGATTTCAGTGAATAGTGTTCTTTTTCAAAGTGGATATTTAAATATCCAACAATTGCTCACTGTACACAATTAAACAACTAACAAATCTTGTAAAAACTCTGTATAACGCCCTGGTGGCTTGTAGACCGTAATCAGAGAAAAAGAGGTCTTATTTTTATCTGGATCAGTAATGTTAAGGAGAGGAGTTTCAAAGGTAAAGGCAAAACCTTTGCCTTAGTAAACTTCTGTGAGTCATTCTTTTGCCTCCCCTATACAGGTTAGGATTGTGTGTACCTAGTTATAGCCAGTGGGGGTGGCCCATTTAGAGTAACAAACTCCTCAGTTCTAATCCAGGTCTCTGTAATTCACAAGGCATTAAGATTCTGATCAGTGATTATTTAATTTACAATAACAGCTTTAGGAGTTAGTTATCTGATGTTAAGCAGTACCAGCTTTAGCTTTAGATCTAAGGTGCTGAGTTTGCTGGTTGTTTGATGAAGGTTGATCAAATTATTAGAACACACTGTTTGAGTTTTGCTTCTTTTCTGTTCCATTTGAGGAACAGTCTTGATAGAATGGGACCTAGGTGGCAACTCAAGGCAGCTAGCAGATGGTCGGTTTAGCCAGTCTTCCTGCTGTCTGGCTTCAGCACTGGTTTGTCAGAATTTACTATCTGAGGTGCGCATGTGAGGGGTGGATACCGTCCCAAGCCATGAGACCAGGCTTGCCCTCAAACATGGACCAATAGTCATTAAAATCCCCAGAGCACCTCTTGGCCATACCGGGATTCAGCACCCAAAGCCTGTTATAGGACACAGAACTGTCGCCGACATTCTCGTCTATTCCCGTTCCTTTGAGGAACATATTGCTCATGTCAGGAGAGTGCTCACCCGCCTTCGTGAGTACGGGTTGTATGCGAAGGCCGAGAAGTGTGAATTCCACAAGCAGGAGAT
>JBBPCX010067132.1:0-13649 GCA_037974365.1 Hydrocynus forskahlii | reverse complement strand
TCTCTTTTTTCTCTTGGCTTGCATGCTTGGCTTGCATGCACACACATACCATATGTGTATTATACTCATATGCTACAAGCGAAACATTACATCCGCAACCCTTTTTGTTGGTCTAGAAAAGGAACATAAACCTAATGTGTATAATAATTACCTTGGCAGGGATGAAGACAAAATCTACCACAGTATGAAAAAAGATGTCCTGAAACTAAACTGAAACTTTGTAAATACTACACAGTTACAAAGATTACAAGCGCTGAAAAAAGTGTAGATATTTGCAAAAGGTTTTGCTACAGAATACAGGAAAACCCCTAAAACCTTGTGGTGATTATATTATATTAGCAATAATGCATTTATTTAAAAGCATTAAGAATAAAGTGGTTTATATCTGTGGTAGGGGGGTAATAGAGCACATCCTAATGTTTCATTTTTTACTGAATAATGTTAAAAAGATTGGGCAAGATTAATAATGTTTAACATCTTGTCACACTTACCCCATAGGCAGGGTTAATTGTTGCACACAAACAAGGTCTGGTAAAACACAATTATTGTAACACAGTTCTATGTTTTTTTAACCATATGAGATGCCCCATGTATATATATATATATATCATCAAAATGTCAAAAATATTTGGCAATAAGTGGCCAAACTAGGGAAATCTGTTTGTACCAGAGAGTAAGACTGCAAATTAATTTTACATACATTTAATTTTTTTTTTTAAATATGCTTTTCCTGGATCTGTTTACTTTACAATAAACATCTTGCAGTTGACCACACACACACACACACACACACAAACACCCACACAATATTTTGTACAATATTTCCCATGTGTGCAATATTTCTGGTACAACACATTACATTTTTGTGGTTATCTAGTGCAACATGTGCAATTTTTGGGACGAAAGGTTACTGTGAGTGATGTGCAATCTGTCTTGGTGCATTATTATTGTTTTGTCAATGCCTGCTGCTACCATACGACTAAGGACACTCCAATGCGTTCCTGTGTATATATACCCAGTGTTTATACACACACACACACACACACACACACACACACATACATACATACATACATGCAAATTTCCCACTTGTGGGACTAATAAATGTTTATCTTAACTTAAAAACATAAAAAAAGGAATATGGACCTCTCTCATTGTTTATTTGGGGAAAAAACTGTGCCACACTAACCCTGGCATGTGGAGGCTGTACTTCTATGGTACAAAAACAGGATGAATCTTGAGAAATATTGTACATGACAAAGCTATGTGGACAGGAAGTTACCGAAAACATATTGTGCGTAAATCTGTTTAGCCACAAAAAAAAAGATATTCATGCTTGTTTCTTTATTCACAAGATAAAATGTTCAGTGTTGGGTACAGAACATACCTTTTGCTCCTTCCACAATAATCTTTTGATGTTTTTTCTGTCTTCTTTAGCATTCATGAAGGAGCGCATTGAGCAGTAATGATGTTACATTTGCTGCTACCATGTCCCTGAAAAATAATCCTAGAAATTATATTTGGGGAATCTGGTCATCCTCCTGCTACCGCATCTTCATAATCTACCATTTTGCTGTCAAATTATTTCCTCTGATTTTAATAAAGCCCAGACAAATCACTCAATTCAGTGGCTGCATATCATCCAAGCATGCATGTTTCCTCACTTGTAAAGTTAACAGTCTAGAGACCGCATTGTGTCCAAACAATAAACTGCAGCCCAAAAGGTAGAAGAACATGTGAAGAAATGAAAAAGGCACATGCTGAATCATCAGCCATACATAGATTCACAGTCGCCTTTTGGACTATCTGCAGACTAATGCTACTGGACTGCTGGTGATTGGAGGGGACAACAATCACAACAATCAGTCATTTGGAGTCATTCGGATTTGCTGCAGTGAATCAAGCTGTTCAGTGCAGTCTCTTCTTCTGGTGGATTTCTGGAAATGGCGGCATCATTTTAAGCTCATTTATACTTGTTTTCAGAAGAGAAACCATCTCAAGAATTGACTTCTGTGCCAGACGAGTTGTTGTTCCCAAAAATATTTGTTTAGCAAAACCATGGGTTGTATGTTCGAAGAAACTTTACGACATGTCCAGAACATGTATTTGATTGACCATGACTCACAGAAAACTATTAGAACAGTGGAAAGTTGTACAGTCATTCATGTTCTGTAACCACATATTCCTTACTAGGGTTGCAGGTACCTGGAGTCTATAGCCAGTGGGTGCAAGGCAGGGACTCTTGGGCGGGGCACCAACCCACCGCAGGGCACATACACACACACCTCACCCCAGCAGTCAATTTAGAATCCCCAAATCACCTGACGTGCATGTCTTTGGGAGAAACCAGAGACCCCAGAGGAAACCCACGCCACCATGAGGAGAACATGCAAACTCCACGCACACACAAGGCTAGGACGCGAACCCCCAATCCTGGAGGTGTGAGGCAACAGCACTACCCACTGCGCCATCGTGGGGCTGCGCCGTCATCGTCATCACCCTAATATGTATATTAACCCTAATAATATTGGAAAAGTATTAATTTGTTCTGTCTACTATTAGAGGTTTGTGGTCATTAAGATAAGGACGTCTTCATGCTCATCTTCAAACCATTTAGGAGACGTGATGATGCAACCTGAGAGTGTGGAACTGGGTCACAGTTGTTACGTGTCCACACTTACCCATGTGTTTTTGTTGTTGTTTTTTTCTTTCTTTTGTTCTTCTCTTTTTACGCCTCACTATTGTTCTCTCCATAGGTGGCTTGAGGCATCAATCAGAATTGGTAGAACTATGTGTCAAAATGCAATGGCCAATCAGCAGTCAGCTGTTGGGAACTGGAGGAGGAGCCTGGATCTTCAACGCAGCCCAGCAAAATTCCAGGCAGGAGGAGAGACAAGAAGAATCAGAACAAGAACGTAATGTCTTGTGTTCTGTGGTTACACTAACTTTGTTCAGCTGCCATTATTTGGTGAAAATATAAGTAGTATTTTTTTAATGAATATCTCATTCACAAGTAAAGAGTTGAGTCAGTTTTGGGTTTTTAATTTATTTATGGGACACGAATCTAAAACGCTTCTGACACACTTTGGCTTTGGAAATTAGGCCTGAATATCACCTCGCATTTATACCCCAGTGTAACAGGACGTCAGGACTAACCACTTAATGTTTCCAAACACACAGGTGAACCTTAAACATAAAATATGCATGGGAATATACTTCAGTTACATTTTACTCATTAAAAATCTAGGATTGCCAACAATATAGATTTGCTTATTGCATGATAAGATTTGTTTTCTTTTTCACTCATTGCACTTCAAATAAGGGTTAGATGTTTTCATAGCTCTTCACTGTAAATTGGAAGGTCAGCCCTCCATATACTCTGGTTTATGTATCAACCAGGCTGGGTCTGTTCCAGAAGCAGTACTTTTCTGGGGCAGTGTAGAGACAGAAAAAATTAGGGGGATATTCCAGAGTGTCTGCAGGATAATGCCACTGGATTGATGGTGACTGGAGGGGACTTCAGTGCTGGATTCAGTCCCTTTGTTGATAAAAGAAGAAGCAACAATCCATCAAAGTGATCTGGATTTGCTGCAGCAGCTATTGACATTGACGCTAAATCTTCAACTGGTGTACGTCTGATGCGTGACAGTTTTTTGAATGAGGCACAATAAGGGACAAGTAGTCAGAACAGGGGTCCTAAAGGGACAGTAATGAAAACAGTCATTTTAATTCAAAGGAATAAAAAGAGGTTGTAAATGGAATGTAAAAACAAATTAGGACTTTTCTGGTATATGAACAAAGACACAAATGATACAAGTTGACCTCAGGGAAAGAAACTAAAAAACAACCGTAATATATGACTGCTTTAAATATTATATAGATGTACAGATAGTAGGCCCCTTATAATCTATGTGTGGTTAAAGTTGTTCTTTGTCAAACGCGAATCATGGATGACACCTGAACATCAGCCATAAACTACCTAGAGCGTTTAGTTCAGTTTATGGGTCTTAAGATATTCATTCAATCAGGTTAGATGAATTCAGATAATAAAATCCATTATGCTTCTAAAACAGCTTTAGCTCTAAAAAGAATCTCATCACACACCTAGCAACCCATGAGAGCAGCTTGTTTCAGGAATTCATGACTAGTTTCAGATTTTCAGTGCTGCAGGTCCAAACGTACATCTGTGCTTCAACACAAGGGAGCAGTATAAGCTCATACAATATTTGTATGTTTTATTTGCGAGAGCCTTAGATTTGTAGTCTTTTTGGCTCTTTGGCTGTGTTCATATAGCTCAGAATGGCAAAGATTATTTTTTGGAGCTGTTTGGACTTTGCTAAATCTGACCTTTTCAAATCTGAACCATTTTCGCACTTTCAGTGATGAGTTTTTTGCTTAGATCCATGACGCTTCACATTTGTGATTGTAAGCATCTCACGTCTGTCCTTGGTATGAACGGATCTGGAACGTCCCACATGTGCACGCCCTAATCTGTAATGCCTTGTGAATTATTTGTATAAACAAAATGAAGAGACTCTAAACAAATGAATAGACTCCCAGCAAGAGTCAGCATCTATCAGCTCTTAGCTGTTCTGTAATAGGGGCAAAGTTAAAAAAGGCCAGACGCTTTAATGATTCTGCAATGTTTACTGGCTGGAACTTCAGGTCAGCCTCTGTTGCCATGCTGTGAACGAGGGATAATGATGTAACATGTGCATGTGCAGTAGAAAAAAAACCACATGAATTTCAATCTGACATTCTCATTAAGGTCACATTGTTACAAACTGGATGCATATCCAATCCAGGACTCCAAATAAATATCAGAAAATATCAGATCTGCATTGCATTAAGTAAAAAAAATAAAATCTGATTAGTGCCTCTTCAGCTTGGTAACATGAATGTTGCCTTTTATATTTGGTCCTAAATCATTAGGAATCCAGTCATAGGCTATGTGACCTTAATGAGAACACCTTTTTTCCTCCAGCACATGCACTGTCATGTAGTATTTGTCTTGCTGCATTAATAAATAAATGATCTTTGATATGGCTTTCGCTACTGCTTAGATGTGATGAATCTCAGATGGCTCCCTGTGTAGTGCACAAGTACATTAAAAAATATACACAAGTCAGGAAAATAGGGAGCTGCTGCACCTAACACTGCATCATAGGACCAACAAAGAGATATTTAAGATTCAGGCTACATGGATAGATCCCTGCTGTACATACACTGCACTGTGTGAGTTAGAGTACACGTTTCATGACAGTGCACACTAAGTAGGGAGCCTTTTGGGATTTAGCCTTACTGTGATGTTCATAAGTTTTGTAGTTTCTTCTTGTGCTGCGACTGATTTGGATGCAGATTATTTTAAAGTGCAGGTTTGTTCACACAGACAGACCTGAGTCACTTGCGCACACGAACGTCATGTTATAATGCTGAGCAAGAAATTCAGATTCAAAATAGCAAGCTTATTAAGCATCCAAAAAGCAAAGATATATATTTCTGATTGTTGTGATCATTACTGCACACGAACAGTGTCTGTAATTTTGATTATTCATTCACTCATATGCCAAAATTCATTAAACATTTTAAATACTGCTAAAATTTGTGCAATTAATCTAGATAATCAAGAGAGAGAGAGAAAGAGAGTTATGCAATATAAGTAGTAATGTTAATGTTTTTGTCTTTATTAATCTTACTGTTTTCAGAATATCCCACAGTTTTACTTGATCTTTAAATTGCTTTTAAAATGATTTGTCAGTGGTATATCTTCTTATAAAACATGTTTGTTTGCGTACTTTAAAAATGTATTATATAAACAGAAAAGGCTTTTCTTCTTATCACTGTTACACATTTTTCTAAGGGGCTACAGTGCAGTTTCAGGTTTCCTTTTGAAGAAATAAATGCAACAAATGCTCTTAGCAAAAATGTCTATATATAACACCAAATGAACAAAAGCAATAAGGAAATTGAAATTCCAAAAACCTATAATAAACCTTGAAAAAAATGTGTTTGTGTGATGGTCAGTCCACCTGGACCTACTGCTGTGATGAGGAGGTGTGTTTGAAGCAGTTAGAAAAGCTGGAACAACACAACAGGGAGACCAAGAGACCTTCCATCTGCCACAATAAGGATACCTACCTGGCAGAGTGAAGATCCCTGCTGTTTCAAGGTACATTTGTCAGACTGCAAAACATATGTTGTCTTCTTAATCCCAGCAATCAGTTAAAACTGTGAGATTTCTTATGAAAGTGTTTGAAGCAATATTAGTAGAGCACTGTTTTTTTTCCTCAGTACATGCAATAAGCGATATACACTAATAAACCACTCTTAATAGAATTTAAATGTAAAAAAAAAAGTGTAGAATGTTTTAGGTTCATATTTGACCCAGATATGAGGTCTTTGGAGCATCACAGAAATATGAGTACAGGTGTTTATTCAACTGTGAAAATGTTAGGAATAAAAACTAAGGAAACTGAAATGAATATTTAAAGGAAGAGGGAATCGCTGGAATCACATAGACTGTCATCTGATCCCAGCAGTCAGAGGTGGATTTGCTCTTCTGTCCAGCATGAGATTATTACTCTGTGAAATATACAGTTACAAACGTGTATTAATACAGTCAACTCACAATTTGATACACCCATTTATTCATTTTCTGTAACCACTTAATCCTTGCTGGGGTTGCGGGTACCTGGAACATCTCCCTGGGTCTACAGGTGCGAGGCAGGGAGCCAGCCCACCGCAGGGCGCACACACACACACACACACACACAAACACACACACACACACACACACACACACACACACTCACACCTATGGTCAATTTAGAAAACCCAATTCACCCAATGTGCATGTCTTTGGACTGTGGGAGAAACTGGAGACCCCAGAGGAAACGCACACCAACAACTGGAGAACATGCAAACTTCATATACACAAGGCCAGGACCCGGATTCAAACCCCCAACCCTGGAGGTGTAAGTGCTACCCACTGCACCACCATGGGGCCCTGGTTTGTTATATTCACAATATATCCATAAAGGAATGTCTGCAAACTAACTAAGATCTCACAGTTGTTATGCCTTCTTAAGATTTACATATTCAATAAAATAAAAATCAAACTATTTCATTTTTTCTTGCTGGTTTCCCATTACTTTGCTGACTCTAAGAGTGTAATGATACACTCAGTCCAAGTTTCAATTTGATTCATGATACTGAGTTTAGAATTCAATATTCTTTCAATATTTCATGTGAAAATTGAATGGAGAAAAATATGACTGTTTTCAGTTGTGTCACAATTTACTGAAACTAGAGCTGGAATGTGGTGGAGGGCTGGTGTGAATGTTCTGGACTGGGCTGTTGATTGGCACTGGTTGAACATTATAAACAATGCAGTTACATGAAATATAACAGATTACTTATTCTCTATGAGGCCTTGTCAAATGCCTGTAATGCATATTGTCACATTTGTGCATTGCAGTATCACATTGTTTACCATGCATTAATACACCCCTTACTATTAAGGCTTTTTGACATTCATATGGTAGAACACCATCACATTCTGCAGTTTCAGTGTAATAAAAGGGGAATTCCTCATATTTAAAAAAAACAAGTTTATTTGTCCAAAAGCATCTAAGTCATGTGGAAAAATGGTCTATGCTAGAGAACCTGGATCTCTTTACCATGTCAATGTCAAGATCCAGGAGTCACAATGAAATTTTAATGCAAAAACGTATAAGAATTGCAAAGAAATCTCTTTCCGATTCAAATAAACACCTATATTATAACAACCCCATATTTGATCTTTAGTCAAGTCAAGTCAGGTAGGTTTAATTCTCATTTCTACCATATATACACAGTACACAGTGAAACGAAACAACGTGCCTCCAGGGCCAAGGTGCAACACAAGAACAGAACAGAACAGAACACAATACCACAAGTGCAGACAGGACAAAGAACAAGAGCAACAATATAACTGGATGAGACAAGGCAAGACAATGTTCAGTGCGATTGACAACAGCTACACTGAGGATAAATACAGTATTTTGACAGGTATTGTATTCTAGCAGCAGAGAGTTGTGTGCAAAGATGCAGAAGTTACATGTGCAAAATATGCAGATCAGCAATAAATATGATTGTGCTATTGTACAATTGTAGCAGCAACATGACATAGAATGTGCAGTATAACAATAGAAGACTATTTTAACAGGTAATAAAAGTCTGAGGTGTTCAAGTAACTTTAGTAGCTTCTCATACAAAGAAAATGTACTCAAAGACTGAGCTGGAGGAATTTTCAATTGCTGGAAAATATCAGATTTTATTTGCAACAGGAAAGGAGAAAGAGAGAGAGAGAAAGAAGGTCAGACAGAGAGATAGAAGCTGGTGGATACAGAGTCTTTGTGTCTGGGTGTCACTACCACAGCGGGAGGCCGACTAAAAGGAATTGGGGGGGGGGGTTATGGGGGGGCGGGGATTGGGGGAGTGAAGATTGCTAAAGAGCAAAACCTCAAGAGCAAGAGTCTCTCCATTAGTATGTCAAAGGAGATTTCTCCATGAAGCAAAGTCATTGCATTACCCCCACTCAATGATTAATGAGGATAATCTATGTGAGCAAATACAAATCTCATTTAAGGATTAATATTCATAATGTTAACAAACCGGCCTTAATAAATTACTATATGAATTATTCAGAGCGTGGTAAAACTGAAGGACAAAAACTCGCTATTGTTTTGATTTTTCCTGACCTTTCTGTACATCTTCAGCAAACTAGGTTGGGTCTATGATAAGCCATTCCTGATTCACAGGACTTTTGTCATTTCAATCTGTTTTGTCAATTCATACCCACTCATGTCTAACTATTCTCTTAATTTAGGAGTTTTAATAAAGGTCTGTGCAAAATGAGTACAATCATGTCATGTTAAATGTCACTGAAGCATTAGTCTTGTCTAGAACATAACTAGAATATTCAAATATCCTTTGGAGGAATTACAATATTCTCTCTGGGTAATGCAGTTCTGAGGCTTATTCCTAAAATGGAAATCAGGATTTGTTGCACATTCAGAACCAAATCTCAGATTTCAGAAAACCTGCATTAATTAATACTAACCATATTCTGAAGAATTTTACTAAACGATTTCCTAATTCCTAATGCATTCTTCATACCTAGATTTATGCCAGATTTAGCCCTAAAAAGTGACCTAGAATGTTTTTACAAAAATCAGTGCATAGTGTATCCTTGATTAAACAATAAAACAATAAGACAATGCAGCGTGTCCAAGTTATTTTTCAGACTTTTTTTTTTTTAAACAAAAGTCATTTATTTTTTTGTGACATCCATTGTTTCCGCTATTCACCTGAAGTGTCTTAAAAGTGCTCAAGCTAAAACCAAAACTTTAGCTGAGAAAAAATCAGGGAAAATATTTCTGGCAAGTGTATTTAATTAATTGTGGAAATGCTAACTAACTATAAGATGTTAAAAGGAAAATTGTGGACTAAGCAAACCTATTCCAGGCTACAAAAAGGAAAAATTACAATTTTGTAAGTGTGCGATTAGGGAAGCAAAGGTGGGATTAGGGAAAAAGCCCCCACCGGTCTGCAGCTGGGTTCAAGAGATGACTAATTTGAGATAATTGTAAATTGTAAATATTCTGATCTACTAAGATCTAAAATCTGTGCAAGGCTGTATGTTAATGTTGCCATCATTCTGACTGAAGATGAGCCACACCAGAGTCTACGTTTTCCAGACAAATAAAAAGCCAAAGCTTAAATTAAAAGGGATTTAAAATGGAGATAAAACACTGACATTGCAGTTTAAGGCAAGACTAAGCCTTATCTTTGAAAATACCACTGAAAGTGCACAATGTGGACTTTTAGTGATTTCTGGAACCATTATTTTTAGTGGCATCAGCTCCTGGCAAATGATTCTTATCTCCAGCTAGAAACAAATATAGGGACAAATCATGCTTGCACAAAATGCCCTGGTGTAGTGGGAAAAAGTCTTGGTGTACTCTTTTTGCTGTGAATGTCTAACACTCATGATGGCATTATGGGATGTTTGCTTTGATGGACCTCCCAAGATGATGTGTAATTTCAAACAGCCTATATCAAATCTGTCGTGGTTTCTACAGAAAGCATAACTGTTCCATTTCTGGTTTTATGGATGGTTTGGTGAATAAATCACATAACACAATTTTCCCCTTAGTCCAGATGTAATCGATCAGCCAAGACGTGTTGTGAGTCTAACATTTCTAATAAACGCTAGAAGTTAATAGTCACAACAGACACTTTTCTGAAAATGCATTCTCAAAACTCTCAAACCACATCTAGCTCTTCATTCAGATAACTTGAACTTGTGGGTGTGGTTTAGGACACAGTGTGACTTCCTTTAGCTATAAAACTGAACAAAGCCTTACTGTGTAACTGAATGCCAGGAACAGCCACTTTAGAAAATATATCACCTCAGAAGTTCATTTCTGTGACAATGACCATCACTAATATGGGGTAATCCATGATCAGTCCTTAATGACTGCTTTGTTCTGGTGTTGTCTGAACTGGTGGCCTGAAGTGATGAATTTTTTCCCAGTTTTGGGGAGGTTTTACAGAAAATATCTGCTTGACTTCTTGTCTTAGCAATTTTAGCCTTGTAGCTCCAGTTCCAAACTATAGTACCAAAATGTAGACAAAACATGTCTTGACTGACTGACATTGTCTGAGAAATTTGTTTTAATTTGATTTTAAAACAAACCAAACCATGCTACAGCCAGTACTTCAAGTGTCCTCTGCCTTGGTGAATGATAATCTTCTAGAACTTGTTAGTTCAGTTTAACCTTCCCACCACAAGAAGGTGTTGCAGTTGTGTTTCAGATTTACGAAGTAGTAAAGAAAGGAAGGAAAATATGAAGGTTTGAAGGCTCTTCAAACACAGAACTGTGTTGTACATTGACCTTTTAGGATGAAAATTGTGCATCGGTGGCATACACTACATGTCCCACTATATATATATATATATGTCCTCTGTATTAATAAGGAGTTTGTCCCTGCTGTAACATTGTCTACACTTCTGGCTGTACACTAATGTATTTGATTGGATTTAGATAGAAGAGCATTAGAGATGTCAGTGACTGATGGTGAATGATTAATTCCGGATCACAAATGGCACTCTTTAAAGTAACGGAATTCATTGGATACTTTTTCTGTGGAATGTGCATCTTTTAAATTTAAAGGTTAAAAGTTGTTTGGGATAGTTTCTTTGCTGCTGTAACAATTCATTTTGAAAACTTGCTTTGTTTGTTTTTACTGAACCTGGAAAATGTCAATATGTGCCATAAAAGCATGACTGAAAGCCATTTGTTTAGGCTTTAAAACAAGGCCTGAGGAGGCCATCAGATGTTCCACCTCTTGATGGAAATTATTTTTTCTTCCATGTTTTGTGTGGATCTGATTTTGTTTCAGTGACTAAAGTAATTAATTATTGTGTTAATATGTTTTGTGTTATTTGTTCAAGGAATCATGCACTAAAGACAAACTGTCACATTTCGCCTCCCTCTCTCCTTCTCCAGGCACGTGGGACAGGCACACACACACCATGGGTAGTCGAAGTGCTTCATTTTTATTTTCTACCAAACTCAAAACCAAATACTGGCATGAGAGCCAGACTCAAATACTATAATTTCTTTAACAAAAGGAGACCGGAGTAAACAAAGGCTAAAGTCAAGGTTGACCGACAACACAGGTCGGTCATAACCCAAACTAAATACAAAACCCAAAACCCCAAAAACTAATCAACAAACACATACACTTACTCCTGAGTACACCAGCAGCTGAAACTCATAAGACAGACTAAACTCAAACCCGGTGTACTCAGGATTTCAAAATAAAAGACACAAAACCAAAAACTAAATCAAGAGCAACCCCTGGTGGTCGCTGTCGGGACCTGACAGTAGCCCCCCCCAAAACGCCCCACCAGGACGTACACAGACCCCAACAACATCCAAATGGTGGAGGAGGGGAGGAAGGCGGCAAAAGGAAGTGTCCTGTGAGCCCCACCTGACCGCCTATCCTTAGGTGACCTTCTGGCCGGCGTTCTGCATGGTCAGGGCGGTCCGGGTGGATCTCCCCTTTGAGTGTCCCAGTCTTTACACGGGGAGCTCCCACCAGGGAGCCCCTCATTGTCCTCAGAGGTGGAGCCCCCTACCAGGAGCCCCTCACTGTCCTCAGGGGTAGAGCCCCCTACCTGGAGCCCCTTGCAGTCCTCAGGGGTAAGGCCCCCTCTGGGGAGCTGCTCTGCGGGAAGCCCCTTACTGTCCTCGTGGGCAGAGCCTTCTCTGGAGAGCCCCTCAGACTCTTCCCAGGTCTGGCTCCCTCTGTGGGGCCCCTTTTGGACCGAGGTCCCTCCAGGACCACACCACCTCTGGGGGGCTACCTCATGGCCCTCAAGTCCGAGTCTCCCCCGGGGAGCCCCACAGGAGCTCTCCAAGAACCCAGTATCCCCCCCAAAAAATTCAGGGGAAGACCCCCATCCTCTGTGGCAGCTACGGGGCCCTCTGTGGCTAACTCAAGCACCTCTGCAGGCCCCTCTAAGATCCCCTCTGCGGCTAACAGCTCCTCTAAGGGCCCTTCTTTGGCTAACAGCCCCTCTGTAGCTAACCTAGGCCCCTCTACAGGCCCCTCTAAGATCCCCTCTGCGGCTAACAGCCCCTCTAAGGGCCCTTCTAAGAGCCCCTCTGCGGCTAAAGGCCCCTGTTGGGCAGCTAAAGGCCCCTCTAAAGGCTTCTCTGTTGCTACAGGCCCCTCTACTGGGCTTAGCTGCTGGGCTAATGGGCTTAGCTGCTGGGCTAACGGGCTACACGGGGCTGGCATGGGTTTTAAAGGTTCAATTAAAGAGCCCAGTGGCTCTTCTAGTGGGCCTAACAGGTCTACAAACAACCCCAGCGGCTCATCTAAAGGGCTTAGAGGCTCCTCTAACGCACCTAGAGGCTCCTCTAGTGGACCAAGTAAGTCAAAGGGCTCTGGGCTGCCTGCTCTCACCCCTACTCTAGCCACAGCTATGCTACCTGGAGCCGGTGAATGAAGCCAGGGGGCAGTCATGGGAGGCTTCAGCCGTCTCGGTGCTGGGACCTTGCCTGGCTTGCCTCACGTTGAGACTCGCTCTAGGTGCTAGTGCCCTCGCGGCTCACAAGTGAGGCACGCTGTCCCAGCTGAGGGCTCGCCTTCTGAAGCGAGCCAGGCACGAGCCGGAGTGGTGGAGTGCCGGAGGAAGCCTCAGACATCCAGGGCCGCCGGTGACCGAGTGGGCGACGTGAGCGACGTGGACCCCCACGTCTCTTATGTCTCTTGTCCGCGAATCTCCCGTTTCGCCTATCGGCGATCCCAAGCGGTAACTCCTCCGTGGCTGAGTCAAGAACGAGGGGGTCCACAATGCACTCCGGATTGATGATTGGGGATCCGTCGATCCAACCGTCCCACCAGAAACCCACGTCCTCTTTCTCATCCCCTGACTCACCACCACACAACAGCTCAGCTGTTGTGAACCGGCTCGTCCTCGCTGGCTCACCCCCGAGCTGGATCCAGCCAGCCTCACTCCTGGCCAACTCCTCTTCACTCTTTTGCAGCAGGGCAATAGTCCAGGCCCCAAGGACAAGTTCCTTTGGGGC
>JBBPCX010067129.1:0-13652 GCA_037974365.1 Hydrocynus forskahlii | reverse complement strand
GAAAGAGCGAGAGAGAGAGAGAGAGACGTTTATAGAGTCTAAAAACAAACAAACAGGCTATCAATACAGAGAAAAGTAAAAGAGGCATTTTTACGCGTAACTTCTAAGATTCGTTTTAATAGCAATAAAAACAACACAAACACTGGCATGAATAAAAATTACTTTCAGATACGAACTCTGTGTGTTTATTATATGTGGTGTGTGTAAACACACACTCTGTGTTTACTCACTCTGCTGTTTCCACATCCAGCTCCATGTCTGTCCGAGCTCCTCTCACTCCTGCCGGCCGAGCGATACTGCGCGCGCTTACTCCCAAAGAGCCTCGTGTTGATGCTGCGCCACGTGCACGCGCCGTGCCCGCGACCGCCCCGTCCACGTGCTGAAATCCCATCACTCTCAGAGAGCTGGTGCAGTTTTGGGGAGGGCGGCGTGAGCGTGTGACGCACGCGACGAGGGGGCAAAACAAATAAACAAACTAAAAAACTTGCCACGTTGCAAACAGGTGTGCGGTGCAGGAATGTGATTCAAAACAAGAAACCGCTTGATATTCGTGCTCGACCATATTGGTGTACGTGTGTGTGTAAATGTGGGTGCGTGCGTGCGCGCCTGTGAGTATGTTCGTGTGTGTATGTGAGCGAGTGTGTGTGTGTGCGCGTGTGATGTGTGTGTGAGAGAGGGAGAAAGAGTGTGTGTGTGTGCATGTATGTGTGTGAGAGAGATGGAATGTGTGTATTTGTGTAAGTGTGCGCGTGTGTGTGAGAGTGAATGTGTGCTTGCGTGTGTATGTGTGTTTGTGTAATCACTGTGATGATACAGGCCAATTCACTGCAGAGCTTTTAGTGGTTATAACAGTAGTTTCACCTCACAGAGTCCGTCATGAGCATTAACTGGTTAAAGCTGGTGTGTTAGAGCTGAGCGTTCATTGTTTTGGGGGGAAACACAAGAGGCGAGCGTGCTAGACAACTCTTTACGTCTACATTTGCGTGGACGAGACGCGCTGCAGAATTATTAACTCTCTTTCAGCCAATCAGCATGGTCCAGCTGCGTGTGGCCGAGTCCCTGTCCAGGTGCTGAAACCCGCCACTTCGTGTCTCCTCGACGCGTCATTGGACGGGAACGGAAGGCGTGGGCGCAAACACGCGCTTCCACCACGCGGCGGACCTCCATATATGGGCCGAGGGTGTGGGCTACCTCTATTATAATACAGCGTTCGCCAGCAACTGGACCCGTAGCTTCTAGCAGCCCGTGCCGCACGTGCTTTTTGGCAGTGTGTGTGTGTGGGGGGGAGTTGGTGGTGGTTTGCGTGGAGGTGATGCTGTCCTAGACGCTCCCCGTGGTCGTCCAAGTGTCGCAGGTTAGCTCGAGCCAAAGCTCCAGTGACTGTGCAAAGCAAGTGAATTAGAATGCGTGGGGGCGGGAATGCTGTTCTCTGTTTTATTATCGCTGCTATCTGTTCTTAATTTACTCTCCTGTGGTTCTCACACTGTGACATCTGAATGTGTTTCCTCATGTTGTAAGTCGCTTTGGATAAAAGTGTCTGCCTAATGAATGTAATGTATTAATCCATAGTTTTAGCAGACACAAAGTCACACCATTTAACAATCATTTACACATATTATTGACATTTTTTTTACATTAGTCACCTCTTTTTCTGCATCTTCTACTACAAAATGAAATTTTAAGGGTCCTGACACAACACACTCAACTGCAGCACACACACACTCCTCATTTAATCTCCAATGAAAAACAGTTGCAACAGAAAAGGGTGCTCCGGAGCAACTGCACGTAAGCCATGCATTATAAGCATTGGTATATTTACAGCGGAAACACAAATATGACATATTTCTTAAAAACGAGTTAATGCACTCTGGTTCAAGTTTCTTGTCAAAGATGTCACAGTAGTTTACTGTACTTGCCTGTTATGTGTATAACATAATGGTATTAGGAAAGTACTTTGGGCAAATATTCCCTCAGTACTATATGTTCTGATATTCCCTCCATGATGATGTTTTGTGTTACAGTCAACTAGTCCTTGTCATAGTCCATATAATAGTTCTCTATGTAACAGTCTGCATGAACAATCAGGCATTTGCTACTGGAAGCTAGATGCATAGATTTGTTTTGTTTGTGTAGCAAAACTGAGAGTCCGTAGACAGCTGTAGGTGCACATTAGAATATGAGATGTACATCAAGAAACACAGGGGTGTGGGGAAAACTGCACAAATACTCTAACTGAAAGTGTTTAGAAAAACAGTAATTGTAATTTTAGTACTGTAATTGTATAATACAGTATGAGTACCATAAGTACACAGTAACCTACTGTAGAAATTGCGACTGGTTAAGTATTCCTGTGGGTGAATGCAATAAAATCCTTACTGCAATGCTCCAGCATGCCCTTCCCAAAAGAATAAGAGGACAAACACACATATTAATGCCCTTTCTACAAAACTGAATAAAAAAGTGCTAAATATTGTATCATTTATATATTATTTTGGCTCTTTCACATTTATGGCATTTAGTAGACGCTTTTATCCAAAGCGACTCCCATTCCCTAGCTACAGGGGGCAGTCTCCCTCCAGCAACTTGGGGTTAAGGGTCTTGCTCAGGGACCCAGTGGTGGTATGCCGAAGGTAGGATTTGAAACCATGACCTCTTGGTCCGGAGGCAAGTATCCTACCCACTGAGCTACCTCCACCCCGAAATAAACCTTTATTGATCCTGGAGGAAACTGCTTACATTATTTACATTGACGGCAGTTATCAGACGCTTTTATCCAAAGCGACTTCCATCCCCTAACTACAGGGGGCAGTCTCCCTGGAGCAACTTGGGGTTAAGGGTCTTGCTCAGGAACCCAGTGGTGTTTTGCTGAAGGCAGGATTTGAACCCATGACCTGTTGGTCCAGAAACAGTTATCATACCCACTAGGCCGCCAACTGCTCTGTCTGCTCTAGATTACCTATAGGTACCAATATTCTCTTGCATGTATAATTCATGCATCTCAGTCTTTGGTCACATCCGTGGTTAAAGCCATTAGGTTCTTTTGCTGCAACTGAGAAGGGCAGACTTCACGAGTCTCGTCATGGCACTGTGATTTGAGTTGCTGCTACAGGGACATGTCCTGGTCTTCTGCTCCCTGCCAGTAGAATGAGGTAGAATTTGTGGCTGTCTGTTCCCTTGAAGAGGTATCTTGTGAGGCTGGACAGGGCAGGATCTTATTCTCTGTTTAGGTAAGACAATGAGCTGTGACTGCGTCTTTCTCACCCAGACTTAGTACTCTTTCAGATGGCTGAAACCTCTTGACCATTTGAATGTTTTCAGGCATGTATTGTGAGCAAGAAGTGATGGTGTTACCAAAAGCATGTGGGGACTGAACATTAGAGAACATCATGCATTTCATTCCCTCCGGTGCTTTTAAGTAGTCTTTCATTGTAGAATTTTCCTCAAACTCTGTTGGAAGGACTGAAGTAGACATGTGGTCATTTGGAAGATGGTAGTCTGTTTGTGTATTACATTTAATAACATAAAAGCATTTAATAGCATAACAATAGTCACAACAGATTCAATACTGCTTAATCATGACCTCACTGACTTATGACTGCTTTGTCACCTGGGGAAAATCACAAGGGTTGTTCCACTACTGTATTAGCCAAAGTGAAGTTTTATAGATGACCTCTTGGAAGGGCTGATGGATCAAATCAACATAAATTTAGATCTCAACAAGGAGAACTTTCCCAGGAATCATTGTTTCATGTGAGGTGTTTTTCTTTACAAACCCAAAAATAAACGGTTTTTTTTTCCTCCTCTGTTTCAGGCAGGTGTGTGTGCTGCATGCGTGCAGAATCTCGGACCTTTTAGGGGGTGGGGGTGGGGGGTGATGGCAAACTTTTTTTCAGCGCACAATGGGGCTGACATTACCTGCTCCAGTTTCGAGCAGCCTGTCTGTGCACTGATGATTCACTTCACTTCTTGCATGCGGTGAGTTGGAAGCAAACTCAGTGGTATGTGTATTCTCCTATCGATTAACCCTCTGAGGTCAAAGCTCCCCCCCGGGGGAGTTTTTGACTTTTCAAAAACAATCATCTAAAGCTCCGCGAGTTTTTGTCCTAGAAACATATAAGTAACACCACTAGAAAACCTGAAGTTTTCAAATATCTATGTTTTAAAATAAAATATATCGATGGCGCTTTGTAAATAGAATAAAAAGAAGGCATGCAATTTTCTGTCTGGCAGCCATGCTATTCAGATGTAAAACAGCAATCTGTATACATGAATAGCAGTGGTGTGATTGGCTCATTGTGCAGCAGGGGGTGGTGCAAACACGCACATTTCACCGCTGTACACAAACACACAGGCTCGTTTCACATGCTGGAAAACTCACTTTAGATACTGAGTCAGACACGCAAAGTCTGATTCGGTGACGATAGCGAGGATGAACAGAGGCACTTTGAGCTTCTCTTGAGTAAGTAGCCTAATATCTGTTTTATGAGAATCAGAATAAGAGTCAGAAAACTTTATTTATCCTGGAGGAAATTGTTTATGTGGTGACTGCCATATCACACAGACACAGAGAGACACAAGACACCAGAACAATGTAGAATAAAAAGTAAGATAAATTACAATAATAAAATAAATAAAATAAGTCTAATATAAGTAGAATCTAATAAAAATCCAAATAAAATAAAGTAAAATCTGAATAAAAATAAAAATCAGTGGAAAGAAAACAACCATAATATGAATATAAGTAGTAATATTGCTTATAAGATATTACAGTAATTAAGTGATTTAGTGCCATATAGAGGACAGCATACGATATTGCATATAATATTTGGTACCTGGTAAGAGCATTGCATAGTACTGCACATAGATTATTGCCCATCACAGCCAAAATTATGCAAAAATAATGCACATAGTCTTCCTTTACTAGCTGTTGTTGGTGCTTTTTCGGTTAGCTTATGATGCTATATCTGGTCTTTTGCTGGCCAGATGATCATATGGCTAAAATCCATGTCATGAGTTGCATTTACAGTAGGCTAATCAGCCAACATTTGGCTAAATAGGCTAATCATGCATCACACTTTTTCGGTTATCTTATTAGAAGAATGAAGCTGTATCTAGTCTTATGCTGGCCAGATGATCATATGCAGGGTGCAGGGAAGGACAACAAAAACTCAGTGGAAGTGTGGTGCATGTAAGGTGTACCTTTGCCTTCATCGGAAAAGAAACTGTTATGCTGCTTGGCATCTTGATTAGACTGCTTGCTGTATTCTTATTTATACGTATATACTTATTCTTTGTACTTATACTTTATTCATACTTGTATACCTACACTTATATATTTATACGGTTTTTACTTACACTATTTTTGTGATGCTGATACTTATTTTTTCCATTTTATCGTGTGTAGCAGAGTCTCTGAGTATTTAAGTATTTGTAAAAGATTTAGAAGATTTAGTTACCACAAAAGCTGTGGGAGCAGGGCCAGCCAGACAATGACAAGCCATTGACACCTGGCCTTTGACAGGGGGAGGGGGAAGTTACAGGTGTGAAACACCCATCTAGTGAATATGCATGTGAAAGAGCGGAGAAAAAGTACCTAGTCTTTTTCTTTTGCAAATTGCATTGAAACTACATAACATTTCTGAATGCTCTTCTTACCTTTTTGTAGCGAAGACATATGTTTACAAGGTTCAAACTTCAAAAGTCTTGCTCGGACATATTTAGGGTGTGTTTTTTACTTTGTTTGAAGACCTCTGAAAATAGTTTTATTGTCATGTCATGTTTACACAAAATTAAAAAAATAATCATTTCAAACAATCATTTTTATTATTATAGCTGAGGCTTTCCAGAATATAACCATATGTGTCACCTTTTGTATAGATGTTTTTAGTGAGATGAAATACTTAAAAATATAAAAGTGTAGCAAACTTCATCAAAGTGCCAGAAAAGCCCCGGACCTCAGAGGGTTAAGTGGAATTGATTCTTTCGCAAAAGATTCAAGATTCAAGATTTAACCATGCTGGGAGAACTAAAATTTTATGTTAAATGTGTGTGTGGGGTGGTCCAAATGAATAATTATGAAATGTTTGAATGGCAGTGATGCCCATGGTTGTGTGAGACTCAGTGTTAAGGGGAGCTTCTTGGTGAGCTTTTGCCTAGTTAGCAACTTGTTAGCCTTTTTACCCAACGCCAGTGTATGCAGACATTTTACATTTTCATTATACTGTATGTATTGTTACTAAATATAATCAGTATCAGAATCAGAAAACTTTATTGATCCCAGAGCAAATTGTTTATGCTCCGATTGCACAGACACATGGAGACAAAGACATGAGCATTATAAAATATAAGTCTAAATAAAACTCAAAATAAACCTCTCCAGTAATACTTTAAGTATGCTTAGTACTAAATACAATATGCAATGTACACAAAATTCTGTGGTCAGTTAAAGAGGTGGAAATAAATACTATAGACAAATAAAATTACTGCTGAAGTATTTTACTAGTCAACACAACAATTTGAGTTGTTCTCTATATGTTAGTGCGCATAACAGTGTAGTGATACTGCAAATTATAATACCATTGCATAAGTAGTGATCTTAGTGACATGAGAGGTGACTTAAGTAGTGATACTTAAGATACTTGAAATTTAACACACAATTATGTGTACACTTGTGTTAGCTGGTGTATGTGCATTCTCCCCACAGTAAACATTTTTTTATTTTGCCTTTGCTTTCTCCCCATATTTAGCCTGTAAAAATGCACCAGAATGCATTAGCCTGTGAGTGTTAATTCATCCATCAATGACAAGAAAAGAAAATTTTACCATTGTAATCAGCCAAACTGACTCCTATTTTCTACCTTAAATACTTAAGGTAGTTGCTTTTTGTCAAAACAGCCCAACATGGGTGTGGGTAAAGCAAGCTGCATGTTTATGAGGACATGTTTAGTGTTACATATAAGCAACTGATATTGCATTTTCAGTGTTACGCAAATGTAAAATGCGTTTCATTAGCTTATAAGTTTGTGGTTTGTTTATGTTTTGACTTGCCGAGCAGGCGTGAGGCTTCAAGTATTGATATACTATATGGACAAAAGTATTGGGAGACACCTCTCAATTATTGAATTCAGGTGGCCCCTCACTCCCAGTGAGAGGCAATCTTAATGCTTATTTAGTTATTTATTCTTTTCCATATGTGTATAGCGCCGCAGAACTTTTTGCACCATTTATTTTACTTTCTACATAAATGTTTGCACTGAAGGAGTTGCTTTTAATCTCATTGTACATGTGTATAGTGTCAATAAAAGGCATTCTATTCTGTTCTATTATATTATATTACATTATATTCAGCATAGCAAGACATTTTAGACAATGCCATGCTTCCAAATTTGTGGACACGGTTTGGGGAAGAACCTTTTCTATTCCAGCATGACTGTTCCCCAGTGCACAAAGCAAGGTCCATAAAGACATGGTTGAATGAGTTCGGTGTGGAAGAACTTGAGTGGCTAACACAGAGCCCTGACCTCAACCCCATCCAACACATTTGGGATGAACTGGAACGGAGATTGCAAGTCAGTCCATCTTGTCCAACATCAGTGTCTGACCTCATAAATGCTCTACAGAATGAATGGGCTCAAATTTCCACAGAAACTCCAAAATCTTGTGGAAAGCCTTCCAAGAAGAATGAAAGCTGTTATAGCTGCAAATGAGGGACCAGCTCTAAATTAAAGTGCAATGTCATAAAAATCATGTGAAGTATAGAAGTGTGTGGCTTGGGATGCGAACCACACACAATTCTGCTTATTTATTTCTTCTTCCCCATTTTCACAAAAATGCCTTCCTTACTCTGGCCTTAACCTCTGTGTTTTCTTGTTTAGGTGTACTTAGCTGGCAGTAACTTGGTTGATTTAAGTTGATTTAACCTTTACAGGTCTGAGGATCAGATGTGGACTACTTGGACACTGATGTACGTCGCTCTGGATAAGAGTGTTGGCTAAATGCTGTAAATGTAAATATAAGCCACGGTCTAAAATTAAGGTACAAACGCTTAATTCTGAATTGTACGTACTTTCACGTATTTATGGATTTCTTTTCAATATGGTGTCTGTGATTTATTTATAGGAAATTAGGATTACATTATGGAGGCACTGTTCTGTGCTTGTTGTATATTCCCTTACTAAAAATATGAAAGTAACTGCTATTATACAGCAATAGTTTCGATGAACGACATCATAGATAAATGCAATTTATAAAACATGTTTTTTGTCCAAACATGCATTTTATGCAGGTGTTTTACAAGAAAACTTCAGTTTTGTAAGGGTTGGTTTTAACCATACAAATGTATAATTCACTACATACTTGAGACCATTTTAATGTGGATTACTCATAAACCACTTTCTAAAATGGCCTAAAAGCATGCTGGAGTGATACAGCTTAATGTTCTACTGCCCCTTAGGGCAGCTGGTGGCTTGGTGGTTAGAGAGTTGCCCTTGCACTCAGAAGGTTGTGGGTTTGAATCCCAGGCCTGTTAGTGGCACCACTGAGGTACTTTTGAGCAAGGTACTGTCCCCACACACTGCTCCATGGGTGCCCCTGCCTCACTGAACTATATATACACAGTAAAGACGCAGTCTCTCGCTAAAGGCTTTAGTCTCTTGCTGATTTTTCTGCGAACCAAACTAATAATTGTTTGCAGAAACTTCCGCACATTCACAGAAAGCGCAGATATCCTCCGCACTTTTATTTTTTTGCTTTTGTGACGCCTTGGCCTCATCCGCGACCTCCCTCGTCCTCGTGCTAGGTTTGTTCGTGTATGACAATGCATGAATGATGACAGACATGAGTATCAGCCTCAATCATGTAATGAATATATGCAAGGCGTGCTCAAACTAAACACAAAACACATGTTGCTAAAAATTACCTCATCCCTGGTCAGCCGAGAGCCTAGGGATGAGACACACCCTGAGTCAACATAAAAGTCCTTTGCATTACTCCACAGTGGCCTCTAGGGGGCACTGACTGGGGATATCACAGTACCCTCCCTAAAAAGGCACCACTCCGGGGTGCCCAAAAGGGCCACCAGGCCAAACAAAAGGAGGAGGCGGGGAGGAGGCAGGAAATTTTAAAAAAGAGCTCCACTTGAGGGCCCTTCCCAAGTGTCCAGGACAGGCCCCCCCTCCGTCAGAGCCTCCTTTGGGGGTCCCCTCTGGGAGAAAGTCCCAGGGCTCCGTAGGCACCCCCCCTAGAGATGCGCCACTGGAGTGTCTGGTGGTCCAGGACCCTGCCAAGGAGGCGGCAGGGAAGGTGGTGGACACACTGAGGCGGCGGGACCGCAGGAGCCACGGCACTAGCCGGGGCCTCAGGAGCAGGGGCCCCTGCGGAGACAAGGCCCTCAGGAGGCGGGGCCATGGCTGAAACCAGGGTCTCAGGAGTGGGAGCCACGGCGACAGCCACGGCAGGACCCGGGGCCTCAGGAACAGGTGCCACGGCGGGAGCCGGGGCCCCAGGAAAGGCGTGGGCCTCGGGAGCCTCTGGAGTGCAGCGGCTGCAGCTGCCGTGGCGCTGGCGTGTTCTTTAATGGTTCCACTAATGGGCCTAGCAGAGACTGCTAAGGGGCCTAGCGGGACTGCTAAGGGGCCTTGTTGCTCCGCTAGCAGGCTTTACCTTCTGAATGCAGCCCAAGAGCGGAGCTTCTGGGCTCGTGAGCGGAGCTTCTGGGCTCTGGTGCGGAGCTTCTAGGCTCCGTGAGCCGGTCCACTTTGCCCCAGGTCTCCTCAATGAGCTGCTGGATCTCCTCCGAAGCAACTGTGTCCATGAGCGAGGCCTATGGGTCTTGCACGCTCACCTCATCCTCATTGTGATGATGCGGGCCAAGTCATTGATCAACCAATCCTGGGAGAACTCAGTAAGCTTGGCCAGATTCCACCCTTCCCCCTTGGGCTCACACGCCACTCTCTCTGGGTCTGCTGTGTCTTTGCCTATGGTGGGTTCTTCTGTGCGTCTGGGCTGTGCCCGTTCAGATTAGAGATACAGGAGCAGACTTCCATACTGAAATGCTTTTCATTTAACGACAAAACAAAGAGGCACGGGGGCCAGAACACAAATAAGGAACGAGATACAACCCACAATACAGCAAACACAAAACCGGCTATTTAAGTTTAAACTAAACACAAAGCACATGTTGCTAATAATTACTTCATCCCTGGTCAGCCGAGAGCCTAGGGATGAGACACACCCTGAATCAACATAAAAGTCCTTTGCATTACCCAACACAATGGCCTCTAGTGGCCATTGACTGGGGATGTCACATATTGAGTATACAGGTTTTATTTTGGTTTTGTTTTGTTTTGTTTTTTGTTTCTCCTCAGGCAACAGCCATACTTTCTAATTATACTATATAAGTTGTTATATCACAAATTAAGTCTCAGACTAAGTCTCCCCAATCAGAGACAAAACGTGAACTGAGTGGTAAACCTTGGACCGTTATCTGTTATGACCCTTTCTGGCTGGCCGTGTCACGCAAATTGTGCTTTGCATCGCTTGATGACTGTCTCTGTGGTCAGGTCGGGGAGGAGCTCAATCTCTCATAAGTCTGAGTAATGGTCTTCTGTAATGAGAAAGTCCTTCTGCCTGTGGCTGAACAGGTCCATGCTCAGAATTTGCCCTGGCCCAGTGGACAGGTCGTGTGAGAGCATGAATAGGAATAGAATGCCATTCTGCACACCAATTTCATCCCTGTATGGCCAAAATTCTCTTACCTTGAGACCAGGACGTCATCTGTAATAGGCTCAATCCCGTTCAATCCGCCATGAGCTCATGTTGCTTATGCTGATATACGTCAGGTGCCACGGATACACCAAATGGTAGCTTAAGTCACTATTTTCTCCCCCAGGGGATCCAAAATGAAGTCTTGAGGCTGCTCTCATAGTCTAGTTTGCACTGTAGGAACGTGTGAAGATGCTAGCCTTTGGCAATTTGTACAGGATGTCCTCCAGAGTGGGCAAAATGTAATGAGAGCGTCTCAGCTTCCTGGTTTTTTTACTATCACTATGTTGCTGATCCAGTCTGTGGGGTCTGTGACGGGCACTATGTGACTCATCCAGCTGAGCCTTGAGTGCTGCCTTCATGGCAATAGGGACGTTGCGCGGAGCACACTGAACTAGAGGAATGGTGGGGTCTAGGTCGAAGTGGACCTCTCCTTGTACGTATTCCACCAGCGAGTTGAATACATCACTGTATTCTTAGTTCTGGTTCTTAGTTAGGGGCCCAGGCTGTGTATGTTCCACATTGCCAATGTCCTCAGGAATTGTGAACCGTATAAAGCCAAGGCGTTCACAGGTGGAGCCTGACAGAAGTGGATGTTGGCTCGTCTTCACCATTTCAAAAGAGAGCTTATATCTTTGGCCTCTTACAGAGCATTCAGTTTCAAAAGTGCCCATGGAGCTCAGCATTTCCCTTGAGTACGGCTTCAGTCTTGTATCACTTGGGCAGAGCAGTGCATTGGGAACCCACTTGTTCTTGTCTTGAAGGCCCATTACATGTGGCTCCGGAATCCAACTGACATTTCTGTGGCTTGTTGTGAAATTGTAGTCTTACGAACCATTTTTTGCTTTTTTTCCTCATGCATGAAATTGTCCTCATCACTGTTCTGCTTTAAGTGCTCTGCTTTATTTTCCAGATAGTTTACTTTCCCATCAGTTGGTCTTTTTTGGCACACTTTTGCAAAATGGTTATTTGTGCCACATGATTTTCATTGTTTGCCAAATGCTGGGCAGTGTTCTCTGCCGCTTACATGTGAGTTGCCGCAATATTTGCATGCATGGTCTGAGTCTACTGTTCTGGGTGGGTTGCTCTGCCTGGATTGGTTTTGCCTGGATTGTTGCCTAGCAACGGCGTGCACTAACTCTGTGTGCAGAGGCCCGGCAATCTCCATCACTCTCATACATGTATCTGTCAGCTCCGCTGCGCGGCACATCTAAACTCCATCTAAGCTCTTCCAGTATGTAATATTATCTATGAAAGCCGTACTGAAAAGTCTTTGCCAGTGTCCAGATTAGTGCTTACTGGATATGTTCACAACTTTCCTCCATTAGCTAATAGGAAAAAGATAAAGGTCCACCACCAGCACCCCTTACAGTGTAATCGTCATCATCTTGCAGTTGCTGATGTGTCTTGTGGAGTCTTTATCCATAACAGACCCCCAAGCAATTGTAAGTAATCTATACCAGATTTTTCATTTGTTAGTGTAAAAAAACAATAGTTCAATTTCATTACAGGACGATGAAGACACCTTATCAGCTGCCACAGAAAGGGAAGCTGCAGAGACACCTATTGAGGTTAGCACCTAAAATTTGATGTAGTGGTGGTACACCAAACTTGCACCTTTTTCCTCACAGAGCAATACTGGAAATAAACTGTATTAAATGATGGTAATGGTCTGTTTGTAAAATAGATACTGCAGTGGGAACGAATGTTTTAGCGGGCTCTCTGCTAGGCCACAGGTGTAATGCAAAGGACATAAGTGGACATGGCACTGTGAAATTCAAAGATATTTCTGTTGATCCTGTAGCTCCCTGTGACGCAGCTGTACGAGGTGCATTTAGGAAAACAAATTCAAAAAGCAACCCCTGAAATGGATCACATGTGGCTGCAAATACAGAAAACCCAACTATAAATACAATTACTGGGACATCAGTTAAAGGTCAGTTGCCACATTTGGATTGTTTAATTTCTTTCGTCATAAATATTAATTGTTTTCTATGTGCACTTGGAGGAAATAAAGAAAACCTCATAAAAGTATTTGGATATTGTCTAATTGATTGGTCAATTAGAAATGCTTTCGGGGTCTGTCTCTGGTGTAGTAGGGCAGTGTTCTCCTCTCATTATAGCAATGTTATGGAGGACAACACATGCGACTACAATATCAAAGGCCCTGCCTGGGGTGACCCGGAGCCAACGAAAGCACTGGAAACGGGCCTTGAGCATGCCAGTGGTCATCTCCACCATGGCTCGTGTCTTGCAGTGAGCCAGGTTATAACATTGCTGTGGCCCAGGCTCGGGATCAGGGTAAGGGGTCAATAAGTAGGGCTAGCAGGGGGGTTACATCCTGTCACCAAGCAGGTACCCATCAAATTATCCTACAATAGTACACAGTTTAAAGGTTCCTTTGCAATATAAGGAAACATGATATTAATTATAAATATTAAAATATGGTGTATATAAAAACACACCACGGGCAAATCTAGCACTTAGTGTAGACTCACGAAAAATTCTGGAGTCATGCACAGATCCAGGCCATTTTGCTTCCACATTGGTGATGATATGGGCTGCATCACAGATGATCTTCACAGAAGAACAGTAATTAGCTGCAGCAGCTGTACTGTGAAGTTGGCCTGTCATCTATCTGTAATACTAAAAGTTAAAGACAGAGTCTTGATAGGAATATGAGTTCCATCTATGCAGCCAATCACACATGGATATCCTGAAATATATTGGGTAGACTGAGAACTGTTGGAAAAGAGGAAGCTTGCAGATTTACTTGATCATTTTAAAGAAGACAGACAGGTTAAAGATATATTTAATTCAATTCAGTTTTATTTATGTAGCGCTTTTTACAACCAGGTTGTCACAAAGCAGCTTTACAGAGTCCAGGTCTG
>JBBPCX010067128.1:0-13652 GCA_037974365.1 Hydrocynus forskahlii | reverse complement strand
CAGAAGCTGGAGGCTGTGCGTTCTTGGCCCCTACCCACGACGCTCAAACAGCTGCAACGTTTTCTGGGGTTCACCAACTTCTATCGGCGATTTATCCGGGGCTTCAGTTCAACTGCAGCACCTCTTACTGCTCTCACCAAGCCATCTCAGAGACCCTTCACCCATCCCAGCCTTCAAGAACCTATGTCACCTTTTCACCACTGCACCCATCCTTCTCCATCCGGATCCTGCGAAGCCATTCGTTGTTGAGGTGGATGCCTCTGATGTGGGAGTAGGAGCCGTTCTCTCACAGCGAGGTCCAGACCAGAAGTTGCACCCATGCAGCTCTTTCTCTAGAAAATTCATCCCCACACAACAGCGGTACGGGGTAGGGGACCGTGAGCTGTTGGCCATCAGGTGGGCTCTAGAGGAATAGCGTCACTGGCTCCAGAGTGGCGGTGACCCATTCACGGTCTGGATGGAAAACCAAAACCTCATCACCATCCAACAGGCCAAGCAGCTCAACCCCAGGCAGGCGCGGTGGGCCCTGTTCTGTGAACAATTTAATTTCCACCTTTCATACCGTCCGGGGTTGAAGAACACCAAGACCGAGTTTCAGAGAGCCTTCTGGCGTCTGATCAGTGCAACCACCAGTCTCTCCTTGGGATATCACCACCAGGCTAATGGTCAGATGGAGCGGATCAACCAACAGCTGGAGCACTACCTCAGATGTTTTGTGGCAGATCGGCAGCACTCCTGGGCCCGCTACCTCATTTGGGCAGAACTCTCCCACAACCTCCTCACTTCCTTGGCCACTGGACTCAGCCCATTTGAGGTATGCAACGGTATTTGAACACCAGGAGCCAGAGGTTGATGTACCGTCAGCCCAACAGTTGGTCCGCAGGTGCCAACGGCTCTGGACTCAAGCCCGCACTGCCATCCAACAGGCCAATGCTCACTACACTCAACAACATCGCCATCGGCACCCTCCGGGATGATTGCACCCCGGTTCAGTGTACTCAGTATATCTGTTGTAATTTAGCATGTCTGTTAATGTTAACTTTTGTATATTTTACAGTGATAATTTTTTAAATATTTAAATGGCACATATTGATTTAGATCTATTATGTAGAATCTGTAAGCAAACACAACCATTACACAGTAACTGCATAAACTGTAACAAGAAGTAGCTGAATGGTCTATTAAGGTATTGTTTTAATAACGAATTCTTCATAATATTAATGATATCATCCTCCCACCTCATACCATGACCCATGTTATAGTTTATTTTCAAGCTTTCATAGCCTTTTTAAAAATGTAGTGTCACTTGTAATGTAATGTAATGCAATGCACCTTCAGTGCATGATATACACAGAGCTTTATGAAACTGTCTAACAAACTTATTGATATAGTGAAATATAATTAGGGGTCCAAGCACGCAGTCTTAGGATCCCTATTGTTTTTAGTCAGATTTTACTTTCACTTTCATTTAGTCTCAAAACGCGTTGGGGAGCAAAAACCGTAAGGTGCAAAGCCTTGCAAGTTGGCAGGTGCATGCGGTATTCCAACCGCTACTCAGGCACCAACAGCCATGCCATTGTGCCAATAGGTGGTGCTATAATGAGCACTGTTGCCTTGAGTCTCAACAAATTTGAACCGTAGGTCCGAAAATTGTTGTTGCATATTAGTCCTTGGCAACAGCTGAATCAAATGAGACCACGTCCACTGATTAGATTTTTTGCTAATTTGCATAAGGTGTAAAACCAACTTTTGCGAACTAATCAGCGTTTTTTGACAAATCTGCACAATTGTGGTCTCGTTAGAATCACAAGACACTCATTGTCAATAATTATCAAAAACATGTGCAAATTTGCAAAGAGCATGACCACCATATGCCAATTAAGCTTGTCGGTTTTGAATACAATGAGTTAAACTGCAATTACTCATAAGCCCTTGGGTCAGTGCTTACCAAACTTCATAAACCCATGCAAGACATCATTCAACAGCAGTGCCCAAATTGGTATCCATATTTACCACTTGGTGGTGCTATGACAGGTCACAAAGCACTTATAGCACCAGATTTCTTCAGCCATACGGCCAATGAGCTCACAAATTTGCATTCTACACCAGAAGACGTTGCTCTAGCACATTCTCAAATTTAAGTGACATCATGTGACCTTATCATGAAATACATGGCCAAGATCAGCCAAAGGGGTGTAAAAAACTTCTACATGGCAATTTCTACACGTACAAGCTTAGATGATGCAGTTCAAATTTGGTCCACTTTGCCCACTGGGTGCGCTATAGCACACATTCAAACATGACAATGGTTTTTCAAACAGAAATCATGACATAGGAGACATAGAAATAAAACAACTGACTTGTGTACACCCCTGATGGATGTCAAATTTAAAACCTTGGAAATATTTGACATAACTTTCTTTCTTTGCGCATAATTTGCATTATTAGAAAATTGTACTTTTACGAACTAGTGTTCACAATTCTTGTCTTACATGAATCCAAAGAGGCCCAAATCAAATAATTATCAAAAGCATTTTGAACAGCATGACCAAGATCTGCAAGTACATTCACATGAATGTGACATAAATGACCCTGATGGGCCCAAATTGCTAACGCTGGGCCTGATATGCACCAACTTTGGTACACATGTGGAATGTGGTATCGCAAGGATGTGTGCAAAATTTCATTGACATCGGCCAATGTGGGGCACCACAGTAGAGAATTGCACTTATTGGTATATTTCTTCCATGGCCTGTACACTTCAAACCACTCTAACTCATGATCCGTTCAAGATAATAGACTGACACTTGCATAAAATGGTCAGTCCGCTCTTTGTTAAACTTCATACACCACAACTTGTGGCTTTTGGTGACATCAGTTTACTCTGATTTATGCATAAACTGAAATTGACTTCAGTTATGGAATTTCTGAAACGATGCATCCCTATTGCAGAAAAATACATGAAAGGCTTCCACATTTGTGTCTTTGGTTCAATGCTTACCAAACTTTGTACACCCATGCAAGTCGTCACTCAACAACAGTACCCCAATTTGTATCCATATTTACCACTTGGTGGCGCTATGACAGGTCACAAAAATTGCCTCTATCTCTCCAGCCGTGTGGCGATTGAGCTCACAGCTTTGCATTCCACTCCAGAAGACATTGCTCTAGCACATTCTCGAACTTATGTGACATCATGCGACCGTATCATGAAACACATGGCCGATATCAGTCAAAGGGGTGCCAAAAATTTCTACATAGCGAAAATCTTGGCTACCCCAGGCCAACGATTCACAAACTTTGTACATTTGTTGATACACTATCTTAGATGATGCAGTTCAAATTTGGTCCACTTTGCCCATTGGGGGCGCTATAGCAGACATTCAAACATTGCAGTGGTTTTCTGCCCATAACTCATGAACCATGATACATACTCACAATTGCTTTTTACTGCTGAATTCTGCCCTCTGTCACAAGTTCAGAAATGTGTATGTTTTTGAATCTACAAGAACATGTGCCAAATGTCATGAACGTTGGCAACTGGGAGGTGCTACAACAGGATATTTGGATATCTTCAATATACTTCATGAATGGCCTGTGCAGCTCCAATTGTTCTAACCTGTCAGCATTGCAGTTTGGAGGACTGGATGCAAACAGCTTGGACCTCGCTCATTGCCACTCACGGCTATATTTATATTTTTGTCACATTGCCCATGTGTATTTCACATTAATGCTAAAAAGCTTAAATCTGGGAAAAACAATGCACATATGCTTTTAAAAATTATCCCTGCTACATTTTGTTCAACCAGCAGATGGAGATGTTGTGGGCTGTTTAATGGGGCACTGTTGGTCTGTAAAGATTATTGTTATGCATGTTAATGAGGAAAATATTCTGAAGCAGTTCTCAGATTTCCATCTAAAGCAGCTCCATTCCAGCACTGCAAAATAACAATCAACAAAAATAAAACTTGGTTCTCCTTTTTCCTTATGAAAGGATAGCTGTTATACACTGCTAAAAAAAATAAAGGGAATACAAAAATAAGATATCCTAGATCTGAATGAATTAAATATTCTAAATATTCTGACAACAAAATCACACAAATATCAGTGGAAATCAAATTGATCAAACCATGAAGGTCTGGATTTGGAGTCACACTCAAAATTAAAGTGGAAAAACACACTACAGGCTGATTCAGCTTTGATGTAATGTCCTTAAAACAAGTCAAAATGAGGCTCAGTAGTGTGTGTGGCCTCCAAGTGCCCGTATGACCTCCTTACAACGCCTGGGCATGCTCCTGATGAGGTGGCGAATGGTCTCCTGAGGAATCTCCTCCCAGACCTGGACTAAAGCATCCGCCAACTCCTGGACAGTCTGTGGTGCAACGTGGCGCTGGTGGATGGAGCGAGACATGATGTCCCAGATGTGCTCAGTTGGATTCAGGTATGGGGAAGTCCATTGCATCAATACCTTTGTCTTGCAGGAACTGCTGACATGCTCCAGCCACATGGGGTCTAGCATTGTCTTGCATTAGGAGGAACCCAGGGCCAACCGCACCAGCAAAAGGTCTCAGGATCTAAGGGTCTGAGGATCTCATCTCGGTACCTAATGGCAGTCAGGCTACCTCTGGCGAGCACATGGAGGGCTGTGTGGCCCGCCAAAGAAATGCCACCCCACACTTTCTTGCCACAACTTGCATTTATGTGCCATCCTGGATGAGCTGCACTACCTGAGCCACTTGTGTGGGTTGTCAATCAGTGTTGCTTCCTAAGTGGACAGTTTGATTTCACAGAAGTGTGATTGACTTGGAGTTACACTGCGTTGTTTAAGTGTTCCCTTTATTTTTTTGAGCAGTGTATATTGACTATGGCAATTCATTCTGGTTCATACAATGACTTGCCACTCAAGACCTGGATTAAGATTAACTTGATTGACTGTCAATATGAAATGAAACTGAAGTATTGGTGGTGGTGGAGTCTACTGGGAAGGATACTTGCCTCTGGACCAAGTGGTCAATGGTTAGAATCCTACCTTCAGCATACCACCACTGGGTTCCTGAGCAACACCCCTAACACCAAGTTGCTCCAGGGAGACTGTCCCCTATAGTTAGGGAATGGAAGTTGCTTTAAATATCGCGTCTGCGAAATTCCATAAATAAAAATATTGATAAACTGATCAGACAATATTTCAATTTTATGATATTCATGCACAAACCAGACTCTAAATCAACTTAATAAGTGTGTAGTCAGTATTTTCGCTTGTGATCTGGCTAGAAAACCTTAATGTTCAAGGGAATTCTGTTTTTATTTCAAAAATGTTGCAGAATATACAAACACAAACACATACACACACACACATATATATATATATGCACCAGGGTTCACAAATATACATTATCCTGATTTTCCTTCAGGATCAATCAGATATCTACCTTAAAAAGTGGGGAAACTGTTTTGCTTTACACAGCCCTGCATGTTTTTCCATAAACAATGTTTTACAGGAAAATATGTCCAAAAACCTAATAATTAGACAGCATATTTAGGCAGCTTTTAGACGTTTTAAACTTCTCAGGCATCTGGTTTTAATTATCTACACTATGGGCAATTCTGACTTTGGACATTCAGAACAACTTTGCATCATTACAATCATAAGTAACCTCCTACCTGATGCAAACAATGTTATGAATTATAAGTCAGACACTATCAAATGACCCCTTAAATACACATTCTAAAGTTTAGAAAAAATTACAGCCTGCTCATGTCAGTTTAGAATGAACAAATCCAATGTGACACTGCCTCTGACGCTAATCCAGTCTCAAAACAAAATGAAAAATTCTAGAAAAGAAGTGATACTCAAATCATGACGCTACAACATTATTACATCAGTGCCATAGGGTTACTGTGAAACATTATTTGCCAATACCTGCAGAACATGCATTTTATTCATGCATTGTGAAATGCGTTTGATGAGTCTGTAACACTGCCTGTAATGCCTTGTGCCTATAACTCATCAAACTGTCTGGGAGATTTTTTTTACAAAAGAGGATGTGTTGAATGGTAAGACAGGAAATTTGTGAAAATGTGCAAGAATAATATGATACAAAGGTCCCATGACTGTTAAAAAAGTGAAGTGCATAAGAATGACACTTTTAATGTGCAAAAAATATAAACAAATAAGTTAATAATGAATCTAGCTTTGTCAACTCTCAGCAAAAAGGTCATGGGTTCAATTGCACGGATTTCTGCTGGTTTCCTCCCACAGTCAAAAGACATGCACGTCAGGTGAACTGAATATGCTAAAGTGCTCCTAGGTGTGACTGTTTGTGCATGAATGTATCTGTCTAAGTGATTGTCCTGTGATGGACTGGTGGCCTGTCTCAGGTGTTTCTCTGCCTTTTGCCCTGTGAACTGGAAGCTAGGATATATTCCAGCAGCCCCATGACTCTCATCAAGGACAAGTGACTTGAATAATGAATTAATTAATAATTAACATCTGGTCAACAGTAGTCAGAAATTACTTGATGACATTAGATGACATAAGCTGCAGCCTGTAATTGTACAGTGGACCTGTAAGACAGTTCATTAAGTGGCCAGAGACTGAAAATGCAAGGTTTCTAATAAAGTGTACAAAGTGTTTAAATATGAAGGATATTTAAACAGCAACGGTGTTGGGGGTTTGAATCCGGGTCCTGGCCTTGTGCGTGTGGAGTTTGCTTTTTCTCCTTCCGGAATCTGCTGTTTCTTCCACAGTCCATTGACCGTAGGTGTGAGTGTGTGAGTGAATGGTGTGTGCGCCCATTGACCCTGGGATAGCTCCACGTACCCGCAACCCTAGTAAGGATTAAGCCGTTACAGAAAATGAATGAATGAATTTTAACAGCCGCAGACCAATATGCTGCTCTACAAAAAAAATAAAACTAGTTTGCATTTAGAGACGTATTCCAGGAATAATTCTGTATCAAAAATACAAGATTGAGAACATGAGAATCACTAAAAGAGCAATCACTAAAAGAATCTTACTGTCGTGTGGTGGTTTCTCACCTCTGCAAACAGAACAATATGTTACTGTTTCACCAGCAGGGGGCATAATCCATCAAATACTGTACTTATATTCAAATGTTTCAAGGTAGAACCCCCTCAGTGGACTACGTTGTGGTCTTGAAGGGCCAAAAAGGCACATACAATATATTTTATTTTGCACAAAAGCAAAAAGAATATGAGCTGAAACTAATATTTTGCTCACTTTAAATTAATATTCTCATGGGAGCAATGGCCCCCGAGCACAGTGAGGGGCTCCCAGTAGGGGGCTCTGCCCCCGAGAACAGTGAGGGGCTCCTGGTAGGGGGCTCTGCCCCCGAGGACAGTGAGGGGCTCCTGGTGGGGGGCTCTCAGAATAAGGACTGGGACCTCCAAAACTGGGATGCCCTGGCCGTGCAGAGCACCGGTCAGGATATCATCTGGTGAGATACGGTCGGGTGGGGCCCACGGGACGCTTCCCTTTGCCTCCGCCTGCCCCTCTTCCGCCTTGGGATGTTGTGGGGTCTGTTCATGCCCCGGTGGGGTGTTCAAGGGGTGGGGGTACTGTCATGTCTGTGGACTATGACGGTGGGTGGCCGCTAGAGGCCACGCTTGTTTAAGTGCTGTGTTTTAGTGTTTGAACCTTTATTTTGAAATTCTGGGCAGAATTCGCTGGCAGTGCATTTGTGTATGATGAGTTTCAGCTGCCGGGGTGCTCAAAGAAATGAGATTTGTGTTTGTATTGGTTTAGAGTTTGAGTTTTGGTATTTAAGTTCATCTGAGGTGAACCTTAGTTGTCAGTCCACCGTCATCCTACATGTTTCTCCTTTGGTTTCATTATGAGCTTTAGTCTGGCCCTCGTGCCTTTTTGTTTTGGTTTTTTGCATAAAGTCTGAGCATGGAAGTTTGTGTATGTGCCTGCCCTCATTGGGGAGGCGAGGGGAAACGTGACAGTGTGCTGTCATCTCCACTGTTTACACAAAGCAGTTTTTTGTAATGGTGGGAAAAAACATAACTGCGTTGGTTTTAACCTTGCTAACATTTTACACTTTTACACAAATGTACAGTTTCTCTCTCAATATACTGAAAACAGATGTGTTCAACACTAAGGTTGCATCTCATGACTCATGTTGCATCCCAATGGTTTAATGAAGCTTTATCAGCTTATTGGAGACATTCACAGACTCAGCAATGCCACTGGAACAAGCTTCAGATTGGCCAACATGGCTGTACATTTAGTGTTCCATTGCTGTCTGTTGGTTTGCCATGCCCTTGAAATTTTAAATATCTGCCTGATCAGTGTTTCCATTGTCCTTGACAATCATGTCACATCATAACAGTGTTGTAACTGACTTTTTTTCCCCAACTTCATTAACATTAGCTTTAATATAAAACTCTTCAGCAACCTCAGCAATAGAAACTTGTATAATTAAAACACTGGCCTGTGACCCAATAACCCTAAAGTCACAGGTTCAAACCCCCACTTTCTACCTTTTGTTTCCTTGAGCAAGACTCATAACCCTCAGTTGCTCGAAGGGGACTGTGTCTGTAACTAATTACTGTAATGTTGTCCTGCTTGCACTGGGTGATTAGATGGTAATTGGATATGGTACAAAGCCAAAATATGCATAGGCTTTATGTGTGGAAGGTTGACAGCTTGTGGAGACTGACTGAAAGCAGTCTATATAACAGAGTGGACAGAACACAGGTCTGGTACAGTCTCAGCTTGGTGCTGGTGCAGTACTGGACCAAATTCCAGATGTTGTTTAGTTGTAATACGTTGTTTCTGGCCTTGCTATGTTGCTGATGTCACTGTCTGCTCCCCCATCATATCTAACAATGCTGCTCAGGTAGAGGTTTGTTCTGTCTACCTGAATCTGTGAGGGATTTGGGATGTTATTAAATAAATTAAAGCTGTTGAATACAATATTGTATATTCAAAACACTTGCTAACATTCACACTTTGCCTTAGGTGCTTAAAAACATTGCAACATCAGACTTCCACTTTTTCTTCATTGCACAGATCTCTGATCTAATGCAGATCAGTGTAAGTTTGATGAAGGGTTGACAGCATGGGCATCAGTTTGTTTTGAAAAGAAAGTGCCATAGACAAGGGTTTGACGTGTTAAAGCTGTTTTTGACCAAGAAATTCCCAAAACATAGGTGTAATTACTTCAGTATCATTGTATTTATTAGATACATACATCTGTAGGGAAGAGTGGGGTTTGTTGTGCCGGTTTTACTTAAAATGACTTTACAGTGAGACCATGACAGTAATGCTTCCAGCTATAACATTGTAGCAAATATGAGAAAAAAGAAGACAAAAACACACTGATCTTTAAGGAAACTCTCTTTATTCTCAACTAGGCAGCCTCCAAACAGACATTCACAGAGTATATTGTTCTCCCAACAGGCATAGGCCAGTACTATACCCAACTCTTACACTAAACCCTCGTCTCGCCTGTCACCCCACTCCCGCTGTCAGCACACCAGAGGAGGGTGACTGATGAGAAGGGCTCAAACACATCAAAAAGCTCACACAAACCCCTGCAAATGTCCCCCAAAACACAAATAAACACACATAACTGGGCCAACTGGCCACTCATCCGCCCCACAAAGGCTCATGGGAGCCAGTGTGACATGCCGGCACATTACAATACAGTATAAATGTCCCGCAGGGAAGGGAGAACAGACCTGCTGCAGCATCTGCTGCACGGATCACTCTCTGAAGAGCTTTTCGGTCCTGAACACAGCTATTCCCATACCAGGATGTGATGTTCTGTGTGAGGATGCTCTCCACAGCACCTGAATAGAAAGTCCTGAGGATCACTGAAGAGACCCCGAACTTCCTCAGTTGTCTGAGATGGTACAGGCGCTGCCTAGCCTTTTTGGACTGGACCTGAATGTGAGCAGTCCACGTCAGGTCAGAGGGGATGTGGACAATGAGATACTTGAAAGACGGCACCCTTTCCACTGGAGCTCCGTTGATGACGAGGGGCTCGTAGTCTCACTGCTGTCTCCTTCTGAAGTCCTCCACCTTGGACTTTCCGATGTTCAGCTGGAGGTGGTTGCCCTGACACCATGATGCCAGATTCTTCACCTCATCTATGTAGGCCATCTCATCATTGTTGGTGATGAGGCCCAACACCACTGTGTCATCAGCAAACTTCACAATCGTGTTAGAGCCATGAATGCCCACAAAGTCCTTCTCCACTTCTTTCACTGCTCTGTCCGTGTCCTATAGAGGAGTGGAAGCCCTGCCTGTCTTCTTTTTATAACTTCGTGGCATGATGGTCTATTTCTATTTTTGGTCTAAAATTAAGAATGTCACATAGTTTTAGTTATAAAACGTAAGAATACAAAGTACAATAAAATAATATGTTTAAAATATTCATAAGTGCGGGTGAGTTACCCCAGGCCCTTTGGCACAAATCACCCCAACCCCACCATTTTGGAAAAAATGCATCATCCAGCAGTTTTGAGCTAACATCATGCTAGCTGTATAGGCTCATGGTGTAGGTTGCCAAAGCCCTAACACATGTGTGAAATGTTTTCAAACGTGTCTATAACTTTTCAGCCACAACAACCAAAAAACCTTGATCATTTTACTTTGAAAGGCAAAAAACTGTTTTTTGAACTTAAATGTGCTGATATCTCGTGCAATGAGGCTCTCTTTTTTGCAGGATGAGTAAAATGGCTCTTCAAAAATTTGTGCTCACATAACCAATTTCTTCTATGATTCCCTAGAAACAGGGGGTGGCACAACTCCCCCCCCGGCACAAATCACCCCACTTTCCTCTGCTTACTGCCTTTACGTCTTTGGTATGTAGGGCAACAAAAAAGGTTGGTTGTAGACTACTGGTTTTATAGTAATCCAGGTGTAGTGCAAGGTCTTTAGTGGCTAGCTAGCATATGTGCTATCTATGTTTGGGACATGTCCTCGCCTCTTTGAAAAATGTATTGAGCAAGCGGCAGTCATGAACAGAACAGTGCACACAAAGAGCAGCCCTTCAGCCTACATGAGGTTGAGGATTGTTCACTGATCAGTGAGAGCTCTGAGGGCATTGCTGTTCAGGACATCCAGGCTATAGCAAATGGCAGCCAGCACCACATTTGTATCAGTTTGTTTCCTCTGGGATGTGCTGAAAGTTTTCTTCATGTTGTAAGGTGTCAGCTAATGACATTAGACATGCTTGTGCATAGTTGCACACACTACAGCTGGTGACCTAGTGGTTAGGGAGTTGCCCCTGCTGTCAGAAGGTCGAGGGTTTGAATCCAAGGACTGCTAGTGGCACTTGCTTTATGTTGTAAAATGTTTTTGCAACCAGTTGTCCCATTCTGATTTTTTCTTCTGTTTGTTCAGTTGTATGGCACACCCATCACCGAGGTGTAATTGCGTACTGAACCTTCTCACACATTAGTGCATGATTTTTTCTAGTTAGTATTTGCTTGGGCCTTATTGCAATTGCCGTAACATTTACTTGGCTTTCTAATAATGTACTCACTGCACATATATTTTCACAATTTTTAACTGACCCTAATAAAACTACTTCACATCTATCCTGCGTCTACGTCTGGGTCGCAAAAAACTTTTAGTTTAGTAGTAAGTCTGAGCATCAAATATTAAGGGCTAGAAATTAATATGTTATAAGTCTGATAGAAATGTAGGAACACTACTCAAAATCTGAACTTTATAAAAATAATATTGCACAATTAACTATAAAATGGACATTTATTTACTTGAAACCAGTTGATTTAAATATTTTTAATTAATGTAATACATTGGCCTAATATGTATGTACTGAATTGTACTTCAGCACAGTTTAGTGATTCTAGAAGGTAAACACAGCATTTCAAATGCAAATTGGAGTCTAACGGCAAACCTTAAAAACAAATTGAAATTCCACTTGCTTGTGTGATTCATGTACAGAAAAAAAAACGATCTATGTTAACATAGACATTTATTACCTTTAACTAGAGTTGAGCCGGATACTCGGCTGAAACGAGTATCCGGTACGGATAAAGCACTTTTGATGAGTATGAGTATCATACGAGTAATACAAGTCAATATCTGTGCTCGGATTGAATAAAAATTCTCATTGGGTAGCTGACTGTGTCTGCGTTCTGTGATAGACTAGAGAGTACTTCAGCTGACACTGCACCACCGGTCAGAGTTTGCTTAACCTTGCAGGACAGTGAGGGTCAAATCAGTGACAATGAAAACAGTGGCAGTAGCACCCACCTTTCCCCCACTGAGACCAATATTGCATCTGGGGATGGAGGTCCTCCTCCACTAAAGATCAAGAGGACTTCTGCAGTATGGAACTCTTTCACTGTTTCTGAAAATGATCCCTCCAAAGCCATTTGCAAGCTTTGCAAGTCCAAGCTAAGCAGAGGTAGAGATGCAAAACATTACAACACATCTCTACAGAACCATCTGCTATATGTTCATCACATGAGAAAGCCCACTGTATCAGCCACCTCCTCCCCCTCTCCTCTTCCTTCTCGGGTCACTGGTGTTCAGCTGGGTGCTGCTAAGGGCTCACATTCATCTTCCTCTTCACCAATACTCACTGCATTTGCAGCAAAGCAGCCATTCTCAGCAAACCATCCACGGTCAAAACAAATTACAGAGATGATTGGTAAAATGATCTGCACTGATCTTGAACCTTTCTTTGTGGTGGAGAGGAGAGGCTTCAAGACACTTGTTGGCTTTTTAGAGCCCAAGTATAAGATACCTTCGAGGCACTATTTCAGTCGAACTGTAGTGCCTGAGCTGTATGAGGCAATGAGAGGGGAGATGGTCCAGTCGCTTAAGGCAGCTGAAGGAGGTGTCATCAACCTCACTACAGATCTCTGGACCAGCAATCACAACGCACATGCATATCTCTGTCTTACTGGGCACTGGTGTGAACGTGTAGGGGAAGCTTCAGTACAGAGGAAAGCAGGGCTGCTAAATGTTGGTGTGCTGGACATTGAGCACACATCAAACAACATTCTGTGCTGCCTTAAGGAAAAGATGAGAGAGTGGGAAGAGTCTGTTGGTCAGTCTGTCACAATACGGTTTGTTGTTTCAGATAATGCAGCGAATATGGTGAAAGCTTTGACTGAATATGGGCACATCCGTTGCGTGTCCCATATGCTTCACTTGGTGGTGATCAAAGCACTGGAGAAGGACAGGGTTGGGACATCCCTTCTCTCCAAAGCCAGGAGCATATCTGGCCATGTTCATCGCTCAAGCAAAGCCAGCAACAGACTACATGAGCTGCAAACACAGTTGAACCTCCCCCAGCACACGCTCATAACAGATGTAAAAACAAGGTGGAACTATACATTCTACATGCTCCAGCGGCTGGTGGAGCAGCGCAGGGCTGTGCAGATTATGACACAGGAGTCTAACATGGGTAAAGCTCCAACAATCATCTATTCAAATGAGTGAGGGTTAGCAGCAGACATGCTCACTGTTCTTAGTCCTTTTGAGGAGGTCACACGGGCGCTCTCAAAACACAGCGCCTCCATCTCTGAGGTCATCCCCCTCCTGCATGGCCTGTGCTCCATCATCAGGTCACTGCATGCTGGTGAGGAATCTGAGGATGAATCTGATCAGTTCATGGCTGGTGATGACGATCAGGATGCCA
>JBBPCX010067127.1:0-13652 GCA_037974365.1 Hydrocynus forskahlii | reverse complement strand
TGTGGTAACAGTTTCCTGGTGCTCTGATTCTTGTACTTACTCATTCAGATCCTCCTAAGAACACATCAGTGTCAGTGTCTCCACCTGGTCCAGTGCTGTCGGGCGGTTCAGTGTCTCTGAACTGCAGCAGTGATGCAAACCCAGTAGTGAACTATACCTGGTTCAGAGAGAATGGAGAACAGGTTGGGACAGGACATACTCTCATGATAAACAAGGCCAATGAGACACACAGTGGCTTTTACTACTGTAGAGCTCAGAACCAACATGGAGCTGAAACCTCATCTGTGCAGTTGGACGTCCAGTGTGAGTAGAAAGCTGGAAAATGATGTTTGCTGTGGAACGGTAGACAGTGTGCTTTCGCGATAAAAATGTTTGCTATTTTTATTTGTTTGCCAAAAGTTCCTGTTTTTCTGTGTCACCCTGTAGAAGTGATAACTTCAATATTTGAGATTCAAGACTCTTTGTTTGACACATACACAGTTAAACAAGTACAACATGTGGTGAACTGTGCCCCAGAGTCAACCATGAGACAATAATGTTAACAATCGAATTAAAGAGAAATGTGAAATTTAATGATTGGTGTTAAAGATTATACCTACTGTACATATTTTAACTGCTGTGTCTGTATATTGTTTGATCTTATTTAAAAGTAGACTGACATTACTTTCGCTCTCTGTTTCTTCCCCAGATCCTCCTAAAAACACATCCACATCAGTTTCTCCATCTGGTCCACTAATGTTTGGGAGCCCAGTGTCTCTGAACTGCAGCAGTGATGCAAACCCACGAGTGACCTACACCTGGTTCAGAGAGAATGGAGAACAGATTGGAACTGGACCAACTTTCACCATTAAAGAGCCTGATGAGACAGACAGTGGTTTTTACTGTTGTAGAGCTCAGAACCAACATGGAGCTCGAAACTCATCTGTACTTCTGGACGTCTAGTGTGAGTGCAACGTTGGAAAACTATAAAAGAGTGAAATCATAATTTTTTCATTAAGTAGTGACACTGAAATCATGGAGCACTGCTTCAGAAGCCAGCAGTCTCAGTCCCAAGACAGAAAACACTAATGGAAAAGTGGCCGAATTTGAGATGAGAACACAATCGCTCTATTACATCAAATTGCTTATACTGACAACACACTTACTGTGTGAATTGCATGTCCTCAGGGAGAAGTGATAGTTCTGTTTGTCAGAACAGAACAGGGGTGTTCCCTTTTCTGTTGGTCAAATGTGGAAACTTCACTCAGACTTACAAATTTTTGTTTGCCACAACGTAACGTTTTGTTTTAAGAAAATGCTCTCAGACATATCTTTGAGCTTCATTATTATTATTGTGATTGCTCCAATATCAGAAGATTCAAATCCACATTGCGAAAAGATTTTTAACACAATGTCTGGGTGTCGCACTGGTTTTATGCAAACATGCAATCACACTTTGCCTTTCCTCACGGAAATGAATCTAGTTATTAATGTGGTTGTGTCAGCAATCACACTTTGTTCTTTTTAAGTTTTATTATTATTATTATTATTATTATTATTATTATTATATTTTCATTATTATTATCTTTTTATAGCTGGAACTTGGCACCTCTTCTTGTCTTTATAGTTTTAGAAATATGGACATGTTTCCAAAGAACTTTACTAAGGCTGTTTCTGTGCTGTGATGAGGCCTGAACCGTGAATGGAATTTTTCATATGGTTCTTATGTAGTAATGAACATAACTGTTGGGCCACAACTTTCTCTAAAGTCTTATATAGAAATGGTAGATTAGAAATAGATGGTTAAGTTGAGAGCTCTCAAAGATCAAGTTTTTTTTAAAAACAGAGGCTTAATTTTGGTAGATAACCAATACAAAGGTAGTGCCAGGGTTAAAAAAAATACTGTATTTTAACATCAATATTTCAAAAGCTTGTGGCTTAAAAGGGGTTAAAGATAGAGACTTACTGTAAATTAGAAAAATGTTGGGCATTTTGAAGTTTGAAGTGCAGTTTAATGTGTCTGGGTGCTTGCACTGCGGAGCTTTGCTGCTCGGAAGGTCTGTGTGGGAAAAAGTAATGGGACAGCGGGGCGGGGTGAACGGTTTTTGGCTAATAACTCCGGATCGCCGGGGGCTATTATGGCAAACGAGGGGACGTTGGAAAAGTCTCACCGAGCCTTATTTAACTGTGAAGTTTGACGGGGATTGGTGCTTGCCCCGCGGAGCTATGCCGCTCGTAATGTCCTTTGACTGCCTCCGCACCACAAGGCTTGTTTCCACTGTTATTTACTCGAAACTTTGAACAGGAAGATATAATTTTGGTCTTAAATCAAAGTACTACATGTTTGCTAACTAGTGATAGGGAATACAAATGCTATATTACATGATATTTGTAACTACAGTTTATTTTGTTCTTGTCGCAATTCTGTAACTTTGGCGCTTAGGAGGTTAATTGTAGTGGAAAACTGTGGGTCCGAAACCAAACTGAACAGAGTAGAACCGAACTGAACTGAACCTCGCTGGTACCAGTCAGTGGAAAACCCCCACAAGAATGGCTCCGGGTTCCAGGTACCAGATTTTAGATATGGAAAAGCAAAAAGAACGAGTAGTGTTGAACCAAACCGAGCTGGTACCAGTCAGTGGAAAACCCCCATAAGGCTCTCCTTCCAGGTAGAGTGTCTAGAGCAAATGCAGATTTCAGAGGATCTTGTTCTTTTTCAAAGTGACTATTAAAATCACCCTTAATTATTATTGTATCGCCATATACTGCTAAATTTGCTAGGAAACAGCTGAATTCTTGTAAGAGCTGTGTAGATGGACCTGGTGGCCTGTAGACAGTAATTAGAGAGATTAATTATGGTAAGCAGTTTCAAAGGATGAGAACTTAAACTCCATTATCTGTTTAATACTTAAGGCACTACTCTAAATGATTCCTGTGCCTCCCCCTCTGTTGTTTAGTCTAGGACTGTGTACGTAGTTGTAGCCTAGAGGTGTGGCCTCATTTAGAGCAACACACTCGTCCAGTTTTAGGAGCAAGCGATCTGATATTTAACAGTCTCATCTTTAGCTTTACATCTAAGGTGCTGAACTTAATGGTTTTTCTTAAAACGATTCGAGCACACTTTTTGAAATTTCTCACTTTTCTGTTTAGTTCAGGAGACAGACACAGTGTTGATAGGGTGGAACCTAGTTCATAACTCAAGGCAGGAAGCAGATGGTCGGTTAAGCCATTTTGTCTGCCTCCTGGCCTTGGTGCTGGTTAGCCAGCCTGAGCTGTACTGCCAGCCAGTTAACAGACTATGGGCTGTGCTACAAGAGATGAGAGCGGCACCCTCCCACGAGGGGTGGATACTGTTCTTGGGTAAGAGACCAGGCTTGCCCTCAAACGTGGGCCAATTGTCAATTAACACACATTTGTTTCCGAGCACCACTAAGGCATCCAGCAATTCAGTGCCCAAAACCTGCTGTAGGCCTCAGGGCCACACCGCATTGGGATTGGGCCAGAGCATTGGACGTAGTCTGGACTAATTTACACACCTCTTTATAGCTACTCTTAGTGACCTCAGACTGCCACAGACCAATATCATTAGCCCCTACATTAAACACTTCTCATACCTATAGCTAGCAAATAGCTTCAGGTTCCCTACAGTGTCTGGTGCCCTGGCTCCCAGTATACACCAAACAGTAGCTGGTGCTGGAGCCCCTAAAGGGGTAGCTAATTTCACATGTTGAACAAATAAATCACCCATAAACAGAGCACATTCAATAGGCAAACCTGTCTGACTTGTGAATGAGAGGAGGAGAGTGGTGTTTGTGTGGGGAAGGTTTTGTGTGAGGGAGAGCTCTGCGACTATGCTGATTGTCATCTAATCGCCATGCTGCTGGGGCTCTACAGCCATTTTCCCCTAAGGCATCCGGACTTGCTATCAAGAAGCTCGACTCTTGATTCCTATCCCTAGATAAAATCTGGATTCTCTCATTTAACTCTGAAACATTCCCTGTCAGAGTTAACCCAGTTAACGTACACGTCACACAAACTATTAGCTAATGCTAGAGATACAGAGAGGGACTGAACTAAACAAACTCCATACTGAAACTTACTGTTTATTGGAGCAGTCTTCTCTTGTCTGTCGGTTGATGGCATTGTAGACCGATGAATAACTATAATTTAATCATTATAAACATATTCACAGCCAGAAAAGAAAGGACAAGGGCAACGTGACAGACAGATTTTGAACAATTTTAAGCCTTTATCTTTATTTAATCATTTTTACCAGTTCTTGAATGTTCTCCTGTTCCTTCCTAGAGGCATTTAATAAAAAAAACTACTTTTTGAATTAAACTTCTGCATATTGTATGTTAAAGAACAATACAGCCAAAGGAAATATCAAATCACCTATGGTGTAATGTGAAGAAAATTTCAAATATTTTGATTTTTGTGCAACTAATTCATTAAAGTTGCCTATTTATTACTCTGACCTCTGATTCATCAGATGTTTGAGCAACTGCATTTTTGCACATAAGATAGAACTCATAAATCTTTTATGTAATGTTTCTAATGGACACTGTATTGATATTGACTGTAAGATAAATCATCACCATTTGATCAAAATTTCCAAAAAGGTTACTTTAACTGAAATGGGAAATCAGCCTTGAACAAGATTTTCTTCAGAGTGATTGTGGATGTATTATGGAAGTGATTCTCTTGCGTTACAAGGCTGAGTTACCTTCAGTTTCAGATCCTCAGTCAATGGTATAGATGAGTAATCACAACACCCTGAGAGATTGGAGGGGTTAATTATTACACTCTGGGACTTTCTGAAACCTAAGCAGATTAAAGCCTAATGAATCCAATAAGCTCTGAACATTTACAAAAAATCAAACACTAATGCATCGCCTAAAGCGTCGCCATGGTTTGGCACATCATATTTTATTTTAGTTTATTCAATACATTAAATTCATCAAAGAAACTCAACAGAGCATTTAACCTGGGACGCTCAAACATTCACATACAACTATATAATTTCAGCTACTTCTCTCTCTCTCTCCCTCAGATCATCCCCAACTCTATCTCTCCTCTCACTGTAACAGCGTTAGTGAAGGTGTGATCACGTGTGTCTGTGAGGTTCACAGTCAACCCGTTCCTAAACTGGAGTGGCGTTTGTCTGGGAAATCTGTCACACCCTCTGAGGACACCTCCATTAAGAATGAGACTGTGGGCAGAACAGGTCTGAGGAGTTTCCTTTCCATGCATCAGTCACTATCAGAGACACCCAGGCTGCAGTGTGTCGTCACCAGTAAACTGGGTATCGCCACACAGCTGTTTCTACCAGTCTTTCTAGGTAAGCAGTTACAGCACCTGAAGAAAAAGGGTCTTACTCACTTCAGGCTCAGTAAACTGTTTCAAATCCACTAAATCAGTCCCACTCTAATTGCTTCACTCATGTTTCTCACAATGATGAGAACTGTAACAATCCTTTCTTTCACAGATCATAAATGGTCTACCATGCCGTATCTGATCTTCACAGCAGTTCTGCTTCTGTGTTTTACTGTTATTGGAGTTCTTCTTCACAAATCAAAACAGTAAGGCATGCACACAGTCGTGATTATTCATTTTTTTTGGTCAAACAAAATGTATTTAGTAGAGTTGGGGACACTGGGCAGGTTTTGTTCATGTGAAAAGCAATCAGAGCTGATCTCCAGTACTGAGATCTAATATTAATGTAAACTGCACGGATAGAAAATTTCTGTTACACAAACAGTTTTACAAATTTGCCCCCAACAACAACATTCCAACAACTGGTAAATATATGTGATTATGGGCTGTGACTCAGACGTCACACAGTTAAAAGACAAGAAAGGTTCTTGATGTCAGATGGATGGCAGCTTTTTAAAAGTTGGCTTTGCAAGTTTAAAGACTTTAATCTGACTTTTGTGTCTTTTCATTGCAGAAACCAGTGATGCTAAAACAGCCACATAGACACAGTTGAGCGATCAAGACAGATTCAGATAGGCTGATCATTTTAATCAGATTTTCATTCAAAAAAACCCTCTTCAACTATTGTTTACATCCAATAGTCAATCAACTGAAAATGTTACAACAGAGCCAAAGCACTTGTAAATATGCCTGCAACTCAAACTTTGTGCTTTGATCAGAGTGTTTTAGGAAAAATTACTTAACATCTATATTTTAATTTTTTTCCTTTTTTTATTTCATTATTTTTTAATGAACTAAAGAAAGAAAAGACTGGTCGATCAGTCGCTAGATGGAAGTGTAAGCAGTAAAATTACTAACTGTGAAAGTGAAAATCAGTAATCTGTACTGCTATTTTAAAATCTGTAGCTTAGTTTCTCCTAAACTCTCTGTCATTGCACTGACCTTTATTGATCTTCTTTTCTACACTGTCAGGCAAAATAAAGGTGAGTCCTATGATTCCTATTCTGAGAAACATATCGGTATTATACAGTAGACCTGAGGGTAGGTGGTCATTAGTAGTAGTTCTGATAGAAAGGAGAAAAGTGATGATGATGATGATGATGATGATGTGCTGGTTGTTTTTGAAGGCTGTGAAGGTGGAGGGAGATACATACGCTTCTCTGCAGCTCTCTGCTCAAAGCTCTGATTATGAGACTCTGCAGCCCAATGGAGGTGACACATCATTTGAATTTAGTCATAAATAATTAACTTTCAGCTTTTAACTGTAGTAATGTACAATTTATGAATATTTACACATTTACAAGAATTTCTCACACAGAAACGAAACATGAAAAGAATCTTATCGTCCTGTTTCTTGTGTCTCTTTCAGTGAGAAGGTTAGAAGAGAACAGTCTGAGGACCTGCACTCTTATCCAGTTTTCCAGCTTCACTTAAGATTTGGATGTGACAATGATGAGGTTTAAAACTCCACTCCATTTGTGTCTGGAACCCTTGGACAGACCTGCAGAATTAGTGTAAAACACTGCCAGTGTGGCCAGGAAAGAGAACTGGTTAATCAGACTGTGTGGTGTTATGAGATGCTGGCGCCATGTTATTGTTATTATAATAATATCCAGCACCTTTTAAACTCAGAATGACTGCATACATCAAAGAAAAACCTATAAACCAATGATAGAGATCCTGTAAACAACATGCATACAAACAAGTAGATGATTGGATGACAGCCCATTATAAGATCATCTTGTTTAATTAATGTAATTTTACCATAGACTGTAAATACATCTATATACTGCATACATCCATATGATTTTAATCAATTGTTTAATTTATGGCTACTTTTTCTCTTAGTATTTTAGATTTGGAAATACGGACTAAAAGAAAAATTATACTTACAGTTTGATCTGCAAAATGAGTGTAATAATGTCCTGATCCTAACTGGACTCTCATAGAGCTGTAAGATGTCAGGAGGTGGTTTTAACAGCCCTGTGTTTTGTTGTTTAATAGTCTAAATGTCAGACTGCTGCTGTTTATTTCTGTTAGTCTGATGCTTCTTCATTCTTTTAAATGCTTGATTCTTCAGTTCGATTTTATTTATATTTTATATCTTTTTTGCTTTTTATGATTTTCAATGAGCAAGAAATCCAAAGATACTGAGGGACAGTTTACACCTTGCATTATCAGGAGATGCGGTCCTGGAGGCACATTGTTTCGTTTCACTGTGTGCTGTGTGTATATGGCAGAAATGACAATAAAATCTACTTGACTTTTTGTTGTCCAATTCACTGGATATACTTTGACCAGTTTCCATTCATGTCTTGTCCCCAGTTTGACCAGATCCAGTTGAACAAGACACACACTGAGTTTTACCTCCACTTACTTTTTCCTTATCATATGAATCCACAAGCTTGGTTTGGACAGTCTCCTTGGTCAAGAGTACAAGAAGACTCTTATTTCAGGGGGACTTGTACACCAAACATCTCACATTTCCAAATTCTCTCAGCTGCTCATCTGGTGGTATTTTGGTTTTAACAGAGTTTATTCTTTATTTCCTTATATGATCAGTTTTGATACAGATCATGCAGGGTCTGAGGAGAAATATCAGTTGGTATTTCCAGCATATCACAGAATGATGTAAACATTTATCCAGTTGTTAAAAGATGTATAAATGTGCACACACTGAATCTTCCTCTGAAGAAGAAGGTGGACAGTCTTGAGGTTAGATTAACCACCAGGAGATGCTCAGAGTATACGTGAGTAGAGTATGAATATGTATATTTGTGTTTTCTTAAAAAGCAAAGACACATAAGTAAAATAGAGAACACAGGAGTGAGCTGTGGTGCTGTTTCCTCAACACAAGCAAAGACACTACTGGTCAAAAGTTTTAGAACACCCCAATTTTTCTTTTTTTTAAATTGAATTTCATGCTGTTCAGTGTCTCATTGTTCATTCTGAAGTAAATTCTTCCCAACTATGTTGCCGAAGTTCCCATTAGTGTGAGGCACTTATAGGCTGCTGTGCTTTCACTCTTCTGTCCAGTTCATCCTAAAGCAGCTCGGTGGGGTTTAAGTCTGGAGACTTCTGGCCACTCCATGTTCTCCAGCTCACCATCTTGTTCTTTTTTCTGAGGTAGTTCTGGCAGAGCTTGGACTTATGTTTTGGGTCAATATTTTGCTGTAGGATGAACCTGACCAACTAGGCTCATACCAGAGGTCCTGCATGGAGCTACAGAATTATTTCCCACTTCTGGGTAACCTTACCATTTTTAAACCTTTCGCAATTCAGCACTGTCATTTGTACCATTTCATCCTATTCATTGGACTTGAACTGTTTGAATTTCAATTAAAAAAAGCTTAAAACACTGGGGTTTTCTAAAACTTTTGACCGGTAGTGTAAAATGCAGAACACAGGAGTGAGCTGTGGTGCTGTTTCCTCAACATAATTATAGGAATTTTTTTATGTATTTAATTTAATTTAATTTAAATATTCTCCACCAGAATCAGTTTAGGCTGATTCACCCTTATATTTATCAATTGATTAATAAATATTCAATCATTAATTGATTATTCATTTATTAATTAGGGGTTTCTTATCAAGCAGGGTTCATTAAGTAGTCCAGCATAAACCATTCGGCCAGTGAAGTAGTTCAGCAGGAGTACAGTAATTAACCCTTTAAAATTTCCTCTAAACTGTGCTATTTAGAGAAGTTCACTTGAAAAGGGGGGTTAGCTAATTATTGTTATTATTCTAATGGGTTGCAGCCATGAAGGGACCCCACTTTTAATGAAGAAGAAAAAAATCACTGTTCACACTAAGACAACATTTATTACTACACGAGACAAACATATAAGACACATAAACATCAAACAAATGAACAGAGTACTGATAGGATGGATGGTGAATTGGACTGGGTAATGGAAACAGTTCGTCTGTCCCTGATCAACAAGCTCAAATGAAAACACGAAAACAGCCCAACCTCTCAAGGACAAGTTAGCATGCATGATCACCCCTTTTTGCACCAGCTTATCAAGATGAAAAAGAAAAGTTTTACTTGTGCGTATGATCCTGGAGACGTTGCGAGGTCTCGGGTGTCAGTCTTGTGGCCGCAGAAATGGAGATGAGAGTCAGGCCTTGGAGACGAAGAGAAATCTTTGGAGGTTGAAGCTGACGGAGGAAGCAGAGTGGAGTGGTTTGGGAGAGGCGCTGAAGCTCCTGAGCCAAATTGTGCTCGTTTCTGTGGCCAAGGGACCCTCTTTTATGGGTGAGCAGGCTCTGTCCATGCTCCCCCCTACCATCTGGCCCCCAGCCAATCAGAGGACACCCTCCCCTGTGCAGGGCATGAAAGGGGGGGAGAAGCCCCTGGATGACCTGCGGAATTAAAGAAATTCTTGGCAGCAGAATAAAGTTAATAACTTGTACACCTTTCATGTGGGACTGTTTAAACTGGTGATTTTGTCCGGGTTGTGATCCGAGCTTTACATCAAACACGCACACATGTGGATAAACATTTCACAGGCTGTGACTTGATTCACAAATACATTCCAATACAACCATACTTAGTTACGCAAACAATTAAACACAACAAAAAGAAAATACGGCATGAATACAATGTGGTTGTGTGTCCCCGATCCTGAATCTTATGCATGGCAGAAATGTATGCTGATGTGTTAAAATAAATGAAAATGCTATGTCTCTTTGTCTGCTTGGTCCAGAGTAGAAAAGGGTGGGGGCTGGGTGGTTCTTTTATGACTTTCTTAAAGCGCTGTCTGAATTTCTCCATTTATCCTTTTAAAAGCCAAATTTAAAAATGAATGAATATCGTGAATATTCACATTTTCCATGACTGATCGATTACAGACCAAATACGACAGAAGGTATTATCAACAGTTTTGGAGTTATGACTCCTTGAATTTTCTGAGACACATCGTTACCTATCAGACAGATACAAAAGAAGAAACTTGAAGGAAAAGTTATACTTTCCTCTTAACTCGTATTCTGATTATTTACCAATTAGATGGAAAGGGGTCGACACTCCTACACACTTAGTTTTACCATTTAACACAGACAGTATTACACCAGATGCCTTATCAAAGGAAACACGTTTACAAGAATTCACGTATTAAGGCAGAATGTAATTTTCCTCTGAATCCGCTAACAAATGTATTTTATTTTCCTTTTTGAGTGAAACATTGGCATCTCTCCATGTGTGTGTTGGAATGTGTGTGACCGTAGAGACAGGGTGTCTGGTCAGGGTGTGAGATAACCCCGACCCCCTTTGTTCTCAGAAGATCTGGGATCCAGATGGGAAAGGGGTCCCTTTCTTGCTTTAAAAATTTTTAAAGCAACTGTGACACATTCAGATGAATCAGAATTTCCTGTGATCCTACATAATCCTGGTTAAGTGGTGTTCTTACCCCAAGAACCAGATACAATTCAGCCAGATCCTAATAGTCATAGACCCTTGCTGGCTAAATAAACTGGCAGTGTCACTAAAAGAAACTGATATGTACAGAAATAAACTAGCAAAGTAGATGAATAAACTGGCAGTTTAGGATAACAAACTGTCAGTATAGACAAACTGAAAATGTGTGCAAATAAAATTATCCTGTAGATAAATAGGCGTTAAATAAATATGGGCTCAGAAGTGGGTTTTAAGCACCTCAGTGGAAAAGATGAGGGTGATCTTGTCCATTTCATAGGTTTACTATATGTTTGGATGGAGCGGTTGTACCCAGAGCAGGTCTGATGCAGTGGAACAGAGTGTATTTCAGCTATTTCATACTCTTGTTACTGTATCAGAATGACAGTTTATTGTTGCTTCCTTTATGAGAGATACATTAATATTGAAACACACACACCTGAGATGGAATTGTTGTCTGCTTCAACTTTCTACGCTAATGACGAGGAGATGGACATTTATTTTTAGAGAAAAAAGAATAAGTATTTTGAGTCTTTATTGAGAAGATAAAGAACATTACTAGAACAAAAGAAAAAAAGTTGCGTTTAGTGTGGCAGGCCTAGACTTGGTCAGTGTGAGAGGAAGTAGGTGTGTGTGTGTGTGTTGGGGGGAGCTGATGTTTGTCACACAGAGCTGTGGAGTCCTGTCTCCTTCACACTGCAGAGTTACAGCAGGACGCTTCACACAGTCTGACCTGGACAACAAGAGTGTCCTTAAATCTCGTCATCAAAGAGCTGTTTTCCACCGACTTCTCCTCCGTCCTGTGGGGTAAGACTCACTGGAACTCTTCTCAGTCTTACTGTAGCAGCTTTATACAGTGTTTCTGTTCTGTTTCTGCTCTTTTTAAGCTCCAAACCCACCAGAGTCAGTCTGTCAGCTCTTTCAGGAGAACCTGATCAGCTTAAAATGGGCTCATGCAGGGAAGCATCATTTATAGTGAAGCACTGGTCAATTCCAATGCAAACAGATTTTACTGTAATTTGCAATTTGTAATACATTTGAGATATCATTGTATATTATATCCTCAGCAATTAAATTGCTAGAAAAATGCATTAGTTTCTTGGAGACTGACTAGAAGAGTTTGTTGGTTTGTCCAATATATCTCTGTGCTTTAAACTGTACATTTGCGCTTTCACTTTGTGTGATTGCGAAAATACAAGAATCAGTTTTGATTATTAGCTGTTTATTTGATCTCCTACAGATGTGTTTCTTCATGAAACCATGCCTCAGCTTTAATTCCATCGTGATGGACAAACTCAACCACTAAACACAATATACACTACACTCATATGCTAAACCTTATAGTATGTAGACAGATTCATTGTCAGGGTTCCTTTGAGGGTATGTCACCTGTATTGTAGTGAGAAGGCGAGAACACGCTAATTTTTCAAAGCAGCAGTCTGTGTACTTACCAGTTTTACAGGATGCAAACGCTCATACAGACGAGAAAGGGCTTACACCACACAAAACAACACATTTAAAACACACAGCATCACACATAATAACAAAAACACATAACACACATTCCCCCCAAAATGTCCCCCGAACACAAACAAAACAGGCCAACTGGCCACTATGCTGTCCCGCAAAGGCTCATGGGAGCCAGCGTGACTGCCGGCTCGTCACAGTACATTTAGGGAGAAAAAAATTACTTTTTCACTTTTTGGAGTTGCTTTGACTCCCAAAACCACCAGTTCCCTACAAGGTTTTTAAATGTGTGTCTAGTATTGTGTGTGTGTGTGTGTGTGTGTGTGTGTGTGTGTGTGTGTTACAGTTGCTTTGGGCAACTCAGACTTCAGCATCAATCTGCCAGGGAGTGTAGAAGCTATGAGTGGACTCTGTGTGTTCTCATACCTGAACAAAAATATGATACAGATCTCAAGGGAAATCCTAAAGGAATATGGTTTAAAAATGGTACTGAAAAACAGTCTTTGACTCCTCGACTAGAAACAAGAAGATTCAAGGGAAAATAACAGCAGATCTCCGTATGAAAGACTGTCCCACCATCTTCAACAGTGTCAGTGAGGCAGACAGTGGAAAATATTACTTCAGAACAGAAGCAGGGAGACTGAAAAGTTATACAGATGGTCTGTCGATGTTAATAACGTTGCATGTGCTAACAGTTTTATGGTGCTCTCAATCTTGTATTTCCTCATTCAGATCCTCCTAAGAACACATCAGTGTCAGTGACTCCACCTGGGGCCTGTACTATGAAGCGCAATTACTGGCTTATCACACTAAGTTCGAGAGTAACTCGGTCAAGTGAGTCATAACTTCATGACTAACCCGTACTACGAAAGGTGAATAGCTTCGACCATCTCAATCCACTGCATCTCAATCCTGCTCAGTGTTGCCAGATTCTGCTGATTGTTTCCAGCCCAAAATATGCCCAAAACCCGCCAAAAGGCACTCAAAACCACCCAAAATGTGAAATCTACCTTTTTGAGTGATACAGTAATTGCCATGGCAACCTATACCCTCGTAAAGTAAAAATATGGAGCTAAAGCTTACTTACAAGTAATTATGCTATATAGGCTATAGTACTTGTGCTTCTTAGTTGCTTCGTGGTCTTTCAAGTCCTTGAGGTGAGCTCTTCTGTCGGTGTTGCAAACTTTGCAGTGTGCCTTCTCTCCATCATTCGACAAAGTTATCCATAACTTTAAATCTGGGTCATTTTCCAACTCCTTTCTGTACTTTTTTTTGTATTTTGCCCACTTTGGCATTTTGACTAGCCATTCATTTACTGCTAACCGAGTTGAAGGGAAAAAACATTCGGGGGGGG
>JBBPCX010067126.1:0-13653 GCA_037974365.1 Hydrocynus forskahlii | reverse complement strand
TGTGTCGGGGAAGCTGGCCTGAGGTCTCATATGAAGTTTCATAAGGTTCGGTCACTGTATGGAGCCTGTAAGTCTCACCACCTGAAATTGCATTCATTTCAATGGGGTGAAAAATGAATGCAAGTGAATTGGGGAAAAAGGGATGAGCGAAAGACAAGGAAAAGACGAGTGCAGGTCATCACCAACTGCAATTGTGTGTTGGGGGAGTTGGCCTGAAGTTTGGTGAGTTTCGGACAAAGCATGTCCGAGCAGGACGATCCGAAAGTTGAGCCCTATTCATTCTCTATGGGATTTTGGCCATCTTTGTGGGCGTGTAGCGTTGCCGCGGTAACGTGAAACGCTTATAAAAGTAATACCACACCTTGCACTGATGAGCCGAACTATTTGATATATAGGTTGCCTGGGTGAACGCCACAGTTCGGGCCGCATTAAGTGCGACGGAAGAATAATAATAATAATTAGAAAAAACAAAATTCCTGAAGTAATTTTAAAAGGGACTGCCGCCAAGACACCACCTGCAGACTCTATACCAACCATCTCCTACATCGCATAAGCGAAGCGCTAGCATTAACATAACATTAACATTATTGGAGCACTAGCATTACTATAGCGCTAGCATTAATATAACACTAGCATTACTATAGCGCTATGATTAGCATTAGCATAGTTCTAGCATTAACATTACCATAGAGCTAGCATTAACATAGAATTAACATTAACATAGTGCTAGCATTACTATAGCGTTAGTATTAACATAGCACTAACAGTAATATAGCGGTAGCATTACCATAGTGCTAGCATAATTTTTAACATAGTGCTTACAGTAATATAGCGCTAACATTATCATAGTGCTAGTATTAGCATAACACTAGCATTAACATTAACAGAGCACTAGCATTACCATAGTGCTAGCAATAGCATTAGCATAGCGCTAGCATTATCATTAGCATAGCTCTATCATTAGCATAGCGCTAGCATTAGCATTACACTAGCATTAACATAGCGCTAGCATTAACATTATCATAGCACTAGCATTACCATTACCATAGCGCTAGCATTACCATAATGCTAGCATTAGCATTAGCATAGCGCTAGCATTACTTTTAACATAGAGCTAGCATTACAGTAGCGCTAGCATTACCATTAACATAGCGCTAGTGTTAACATAACATTAACATTGTGCTAGCACTAGTATAGCTAGTATAGCATTAACATTAGCATAGCACTAGCATTACCATAGCGCTAGCATTGACATTAGCATAGCGCTAGCATTAACATATCGCTAGCATTAACATTAACATAGCATTATCATTAACATTAGCATGGCATTAGAATTAGCTTAACATTAGCATAGCGGTAGCATTTATATAGTGCTAGCATTAACATTAACATAGCGCTAGCATTTACATAGTGCTAGCATTAGCATAGTGGTAATATTAACATTAGCATAACACTAGCATTAGCATTGACATACCACTAGCATTATCATAGCGCTAGCATTAGCATTGCATTAACCTGAGCGTGGGTGTCTGTATGTGCGTGTGTGTGTGTGTATGTGTTGGTGGGCCAATGCGTTTGTGCACATTGGTTTCTATTACAGGACTGTGTCATGTGTGTCATTAGAGGTGTGGCCTGAGAACTCATATGAAGTTTCATAAGGTTCGGTCACTGTATAGAGTCTGTAGGTCTCTTCTCCTGAAACTGCATTCATTTCAATAGGGTGCAAATTGAATGTAAGTGAATGTGGGGAAAAAGGGATGAGCAAAAGACAAGGAAAAGACGAGTGCGGGTGGTTGTTGTGATGTTTATGGGTTGTTGCTAAGGTATAAAAGGTGGTTGCTATGATGTAGGAGATGGTTGGTATGGAGTCTGTAGGTAGTTTCTTGGCGGCAGGCCTTTTAAAATTTCTTCAGGAATTTTTTTTCTAGCTATTATTATTATTATTATTATTATTATTATTATTATTTATAAAACAAAACACTCAAGCATCTTCCCAAGCCCAGACTCCATATCCGAAATTTGGTACCGGTGTACCATTGACTCCGTAGCTCGTCTTGCAGCTGTTCTACAGATGCTGAATAAGTGCTTCCTAATGAGCACATTTAGGGTACACATTGTACACAAGACTTAATAAACATCAGACATTATCATTTTTATCTTCAGGGAAGCTTCAGTCACTCTTGGAAGCGTATTGTGCACCTTTGGAACAACATCTATTCTCTCTGGTAGAAAAAAGCGTTCTGTGTTTCTCCTCCAAACGACACCAGAAATTACCTTAATTTACCTCCCCTCCACTCTCAGGGGCTTTTTTCACATCATGCAGGGCTTTAGTGGCATGAAATGTTTAACTGTGGCTTGAGCACAAGTAAAACTGGGCTGATGAAACTTGTCCTGTGGGAGAGTGTCACGACACAATTGCGTCACCAGCAGCCAAATGGAGAAGAAGGAAGAGAACAGAGAACAGAATACAAGAATAGAGATAATTAAGCGTTCGGGGGAAGCTGTTTACATGGGCTCTGTGTCTTAACTAGGTTTCTCCCCCCGGGTACGAGTGGAAGCTGGCTGTGCCCTTGGGGGCAAGGGTTGAGTTGTTGCAGACGAGTAATTGGGAGATGTATTGTAGCTGTTTTCTTTTCTTTTCTGAAGTGGAAGGACAGAGACAAGGAGGTAACCTGGGAGAGGACAGTGTTTCATCATGTGGGTAGAAATACAGCATGGAGGACGGTTGGGTGGAAAGGCCGGGATGTAATGGGAGAGGTGACGCTATAGATTAAGGTGACGGGACTGGGAGATATTGCGTCTCTTACTGCGTCCTGCAAACCAACGTTTTTTTCCCATTACAAATAAAGTGACACATACCCAAGACTGCTCAATGGCAGGGCTGAAAACAGGCCATAGCCAAGCTGACACTGACTATGTCATAACATGATTTTGATCAGAAAGCCCATTGTTTTTTACTGTCCAAAAAACAACAATTTAGATAAAACTAACAACTGTGAAATTAACAAAGTACAAGCACTACCGTCTGTTTGGGCTGAAGATTAATTTCAGTGGGAATTTTCTATGATGGTAACAAATTTATCTTTAACTCGGTGAGAAATGGAATAGTGTGCCATATGACCGCTAACAAGTTAACTGTGTTTGGTTTCCATCACACGGCTGTAGAATGCCAAGAAAAAAAAACTCAAACAAGACTATAACAAAAAACCACAATAACAAAAGCAGCTCTGACAGAAAAACCTTCCACTGGTTCCAACTCCATGACAACTATCCATAAACTGTGGGGAGATAATTGCACCTCTGACGCATCAGAAACATAAGAAATGCAAACCCTGGGGCAAAATATTACATCTCTGTGCATTAATGTGACTGTATCATGGTTAAGACACTGTGCTGTGAAACACGTTAAAAGACATGAGCACTTTTTAAAATATTTTTAGATTATAAGCAATATTATTGATTCACCAGCATAACATCCAGGCTGATACAAGACCTTCATGCAGCTTTTTTGCTGAGTGTTTTGCTAAGTAGTACGACAAAAAAACTACCAACATTGATAATACATGACAAAACATTCAAAACGTTCAATAGTAATTCACTATTCACTATAAGTGTCAAACATGGAAAAGTAGGACCATTGTCCACTACATAAAACAACTTTTCACAATAATATACATAGAGTGCAACATAGTTTAAACAAGCGAGCAAAACTCCTCTCTTCAGGGTTCACCATGTTGGATGTGTCATATCCCCTCTCTCCCGGCTGTGACACGAAGCGCATACGCAGATTTCCATTTTTCTAGACTTTCTTGAGCAAAAGAAACAGGCATGGGGGTTTAAACATGTATCAACATCCAAAGTAAGGAGACAGGAGTAACCTTAACTGAGGTAGGATGACAGTGGATCGACCGCTTAAGTCCACCACAAACTGAACTAAATACACAAACCTAAAACCCACAAACCAATAAAACTAAACCGCTCTTTAACTGAGCACACCGGTCAGCTGAAACAAATAATAAACAAACTCAAAACCGGTGTGCTCAGACATGTCAAAATAAAAGTTTACCCAAACTTCAGAAAAGGGTGGCCTCTAGCGGCCGCCAACCGTGACAGGATGATTTAGAATGCAGAGCAAACACTGATTGCATTCAGCCAAAAAACAGGTATAGTGGTTATCGAGGTTTGGAAAAGAACTGTAATCTGCAATACATTTTAAACAAGGAAATATAACGATTTGGCATGAAACGTTAATGGAACAGCGAATAGGTTCAGTATACAGCAGAATGTCTTGGCAAGCACGTTTTTTATTTTTTATTTGCCATTTATCGCATTTTGAAAAAGAACTCTTCATGTTTACCATGCAGAACATTTCAAAACTAATCATAATCATTAGCCCACCAGCAGTTGTGTTGGCAAACTAGTGGTAACACCACTAGTTTTAGTGTTATTTATTGCTAACATCACATTCTTTCTCCTTTCACATGTATTTGTTTTTTATGTTTTCATCCACATCCATCATTACACACCCTGTTCTGAAGTAGCAGGCATTGGCAGCCTATTTTTGAAGATGTTTGACATCTGGGGGATTTTTTGGAATTGGACCACATGAGACAGCCTTGAGTGGGTCTAGGGTGCACTTGACATATCACTGGTTCACTGGTTGTCCTTCTTTGGAGCACTTTTGGTAGGTTCTGACCACTGCATACCAGGAACGCCTAAAATTAGATTGAAGGAATGAGTGTGAAACCCCTTATTCTTAAATTTAAGGCTTTAATTCAGGAGATTTTATCATTTAAGGAGCACATTTGAAAAAGTAAGGAGAAAATTCAGTAGTTTTATCCCTTAATTAGCCTTAATCTGTGCACTTTTTCCTCTTAAATTTGCTTCATTTCCTCTATGGATTAAATTAAGGTCAAAATTAAGGCCATTGTATGGGGTAAAATTAAGGCATTACATAGACCATGGTGACTTGTATTTTGACACATGTAGCTGGCATTTCACTGGCTGGTTTATCAGTGGGGTACTCAGCTGGCGGGGATTTAGTAATAATGGTGATTTCATTGGCACGGTTTGTATAAAGGGTTTATGTTTTGGTTGTCAGTCCACCCTCACATTTCCCCTGGTGTGTACATCCTTTGGTTTGTGTATTGGCCCTTGTGCCATGTTTGTTTTGCGTTCTGTTAAATAAAAGTCTTTTGGAGAAAATGTAAATCCGTGCCTGCGCCTCCTTCTGGGACGGGTGTGCACCGTTCGTGACAAGATATAATAAAGTAACAGATTATTAGTGCAAGTGGTTACAAAAAGTGACTTAGTGTTTGTGGCATGTAAATATGATTAATCTAATAAAAATGAATAGCAGCAGGTGATGAGGGGACGAGACTAACATTCAATAACATACAGACAAAAATACGATGAGTTATTTTACACAATCCGAATGAGAACATAATGACATAAAGGCTGACAAAGATCACCTACAGAACGAGGAAGAGATATACAGTCTTATTGCCACAGGTAGAAAGGATTTCCTGTGGCATTTGGTTCTGCATTTAGAGGCAATGATTCTTTTGCTGTGTGTACTCTGATGGTCCATTAAGGAGGCGTGCATGGGGTGAGAGGGTAATGTCCTTTAGCTTGGATTGCTATTTGAAATAATACAGGCCTTAAGGGCATGCTAAAATCACAACAGTGTCTTTTGGTCCTTGGGGGGAAAATAAAACTACAATAAACATGGCTCTCCTCACCACTTTATAAAATAAATGCCTCACATCTATGTTTATTATGAATGTCGCCATTCATTTTTGTCTTCATTTCTCCTTATGTTTCCAGAAACTGGTGGGGAACACGAATTCAGAGTCTGTTGTCCATCACAAACTCAGCCAGACCATCAGAACCCGTTTCCTGCGATTTGTTCCTCTCACGTGGAGCCCCAATGGCAGGGTGGGGCTGAGAGTTGAGGCCTATGGCTGTGCATACAGTGAGTAACTGGTCGAGGATGCATTTCGCATGAGTTTCCAGTTCTTTACAAGTGTATTTCATATACCTACACTACCTGTATGCCTCATTGGCTTTTTATCAGGCACATCTAACATATATGTGCACTTTTAAGGAATACAGAATTACTGACTGTGGCTCATGCATTGCTGCATAATTTGTCAGCCAAATTCCTGCCAATGAAACAGGACCACTATACGACCCCACCCAACCTCATACGTCTTTCTATATACACTGCTACTGGGCATTTGAAGCTACCCAGTGTACATAGATTTGTATTTCTATATACACACAAGCTTATTTATTGTATAATTTTTGTATAGTGTACTGTTCTTATTATGTTAGGGTGTATTATATTGTTGTATAGTTTTTATTATATTGGGTTATGCTGCTTCTACTTGTCACAGTACCCTCTCTCTCCTCAATGATGGAAGGCGTGTGTGCAGACGTCCATGATTAAGTTTCTTTAATTGAATTGTTTAAACAAGACAAAACCAGGTTTGAGGACTTAAAACAAGATACCAGTTTTCTATAATACCTAAAGGAGACAGAAGGAACGCGCTCTCACATGAGCCAGGGTGTTGGTGGACAGTACCCCCCTCCTAAAGCGCACCACGGGTGCACCTACGAAACACCCAAAGGTGGAAGAGGGGGAGACGGAGGCAAACGAGCCCCACCCGGCCATCTCTCCCAGGATTACATCCTGGCCAGCACTCCGCACGGCCAGGGCAGCCCGAGTGGGTCTCCTGGGATGTTCCCCTTTGTGAGTCCCAACCCACACATGTGGAGTCCCTACCGTCCTCACAGGTGGAGCCCCCTCCAGGGAGCCCCCTGCCGTTCTTGTGGGTACAGCCCCTTCCGGGGGGACTCCTACCGGGAGCCCCTCACTGTCCTCAGGGGCGGAGCCCCCTCCCAGCAGCCCCTCTGCGGGGAACCCCTCACTGTCCTTGGAGACGAAGCCCATTCCCGGGAGCTCCTTCCCGTTCCCTTGGGCAAGGCACCCTCCGGGCTACAGCTAACCCCCTCTAGGGCCTCTGTGCTAATGCTAACCCCCTCTAAGGCCTCAGGGTTCAAGCTAACCCCCTCTAAGGCTTCAGGGCTAACACTAACCCCCTCTAAGGCCTCAGGGTTAGTGCTTCCAGTTGAGTGAACGACGGTGCGCTTGGCTGCCGCTGCTCACTGGTGGCTATTTAGAGTTTTTTAAAGTTCTCTAAATTGTTAGTCAACAACTTAATCGAGCCTTTAAAGCGTAATGCTTGATACGATTTTGCAACGTTTGCTACTGCTCCCTCTGCAGCTGTCTGACCGGACTTTACCCCATTGGGCTTCTTCCAGCTGTCTATATTCAGTGCTCGGCTGTTTAAGATGTGGATCCATGGGGTGTGTGTGTGGTCCGAGCTCACCTGGGTTGTTTTATCCATCGTTCACCACCCGGCGACAGCTCTGCTTCAGTACTCTGCTACAGAACTTTTGCGACTCCGCTTCTACCTGTCTGTCCCTCCACCTATGGCTGTTCACCTCCATCCAGACATCGCTTTCAAGCCCCGCCACAGGTACATCCACTGAGGGTCCCGGCGAAACTTCAATATCAACGACACTAACTCCATAGAGTCCATCTGGTCCAGAACCCGTCGTCCTTCCCGCAATACTGACTGGGCTGCTAACCACAATGCGCTGGCCCACCTAGCTAGGTCGGTCAAGCCTACTGTCAGACATGGCAACTCCAGCATCAACTTTGGTCTATTAAACATCCGCTCTCTCACTGGTAAGGGGCATCTCGTCCAGGATCTCCTCTCCAACCGTAAGTTGGACTTTCTTTGCCTGACTGAAACGTGGCAACAGCCTAATGACATTGTTTCCCTCAATGACTCCACTCCACCTGAGTTTTTTACATCTGTCAACCTCGCAACTCGGGGAGGGGTGGAGGTCTCGCGATAATTCACCGGAAGCAGTGGAAAGTCCTCCTTGTCTTCGCCCCACTCTTCAACTCATTTGAATACACCGCATTACAACTACTTGGATCTACTCCCACCATTATATGTACTGTTTATCGGCCACCTAAGTCAAATAAGGAGTTTTTAAATGACTTTGCTGCTCTTCTCACTCACTTTTCTGTACTCTCTCCAAATATGATCATTGTTGGTGACTTCAATATTCACACGGACAATGACAATAACCCTCTTTCCAGAGATTTTACTTCCTGTCGGGAAAGTTTTGGACTCCAAAAATACATAGTTTTCTACGCATTCTAAAGGTCATATCTTGGATTTGGTTTGCTGTTCTGGCGTCACCCCCACTCACTGCAAAGCCAATTTGTTTCCTCAATCTTATCACGTTTATTTATTTTAATGTAAATGTAACAGCTTCCAAAACCTGTACTCCTCGTGACATCTCATTTAAGAAAATTAGTTATATTAACCCTGACGATTTCTCATCTGCTATAAATGACTTTCCATTCATCCACAGCTCCTCAACCCCTGATGAACTTGTTTCTTATTATAATGTCAACCTCCATAATCATAACCAAACACATTTGCTCCACTCAAGCACTGATCTTTCTCATTTTCCCACTCAGCACCATGGTTCACTTTCAACTTGTGCCATCTCAAAGCCAAAGGATGCCAACTGGAACGTCTGTTCAAGAATACCGGACTCACCATACACAAAGAAATGTATAATGATCATATTTTGCTTTATAAGGACAGCATTGTTTCAGCCAAATCTGCATACTACTCTGGTTTAATCAGTTCTAGTGAAGGTAACTCCAAGTCTCTCTTTTCTCTGTTCAGCAAAATTACAAAACCCCCGGACTCATTCCCCTCTCATATGTACTCAACTGATTTTTGCAACTCTCTCATGTCTTTTTCACTTTCAAAATCTCTTATATCCACCGACAACTTAACTCTGTTGGAACTTCTAACTCTGAAGTAGACTCCCTGTTCTCTTCACTGTCTTCCTGTTTCACTCTTCCCTCCATAACTGATGTATCAAATGTTATTCAAAAATCTAAACCACCCACCTGTCAGCTTGACCCTCTCCCCACAGTGTTAGTTAAAGCTTGTCTTCCCTCATTAGCTCCTCTCATAACCAGTATTATCCACTCCTCCCTTAACACTGGAATTGTTCCTTCATCTTTGAAAACTGCTTATTCCACTTCTCAAAAAGCAGATCCCAATAACTTTGATAATCGTCGCCCTATTAAACATCCGCTCTCTCACTGGTAAGGGGTATCTCGTCCAGGATCTCCTCTCCGACCGTAAGTTTGACTTTCTTTGCCAGACTGAAACGTGGCAACAGCCTAATGACATTGTTTCCCTCAATGACTCCACTCCACCTGAGTTTTTTACCAAAAAAATGCTTATTCCACTTCTCAAAAAGCCTGGTGCGGATCCCAATAACTTTGATAATCGTTGCCCTATTAAACATCCGCTCTCTCACTGGTAAGGGGCATCTCGTCCAGGATCTCCTCTCCGACTATAAGTTGGACTTTCTTTGCCTGACTGAAACGTGGAACAGCCTAATGACATTGTTTCCATCCTTGTACATAGTCTTATCACTTCCCGGATCGATTATTGCAACTCCCTCCTATTTGGTCTCCCCAATAAGTCCCTCCATAAACTTCAACTTCTTCAGAATTCTGCAGCTCGGGTCATAACTCGTACTCCCTTAAGAGATCACATCGCCCCAGTTCTTCAACAGCTTCACAGGTTGCCCATAGAAGCTAGAATAAACTTTAAAATTTTACTTCTCACATTTAAGTGCATCCATAACCTTGCCCCTCCTTATCTGTGTGATTTGCTTTATATCGCCACTGCTTCCCGCTCTCTCAGATCTTCGTCTGCCACTCATCTTGTTGTTCCCTCTGCCCGTCTCATTACCATGGGAAACAGAGTTTTCAGTCGCTCCGCTCTTTGGCTCTGGAACTCACTTCCGCCAGTCATAAGGAACATTGATTCTCTTCCCTTATTTAAGGCACAGCTCAAAACACACTTGTTCAAACTGGTTTACTCACTTTATATACATATTTGACCTGTTGTCAAATCTTGTTAATTGTTTGCTGTTTAAATGTATTTTAATTTATTGTTTTTTTCTCTCTGTAAGGTGACCTTGAGTTTTTGAAAGGTGCCCTCAAATAAAATGTATTATTATTATTATTAGGGTTAAAGATAACCCCCTCTAGGGCCTCTGGGCGACAGCGAACCCCCTCTAGGGCCTCTGGGCGACAGCGAACCCCCTCTAGGGCCTCTGGGCGACAGCTAACCCCCTCTAGGGCCTCTGGGCGACAGCTAACCCCCTCTAGGGCCTCTGGGCGACTGCTAACCCCCTCTAAGGCCTCTGGGCGACAGCTAACCCCCTCTAAGGCCTCTGGGCGATAGCTAACCCCCTCTAAGGCCTCTGGGCGACAGCTAACCCCCTCTAAGGCCTCTGGGCGACAGCTAACCCCCTCTAAAAGTCCATTTGCCACTACAAAACCCCCTAATAGATTTAGCTGCTGGGCTCTCAGGCGGAGCGGCTGGGCTATAGGGCTTAGCGGCTGAACTAAGGAGCCCTGAAGCTCCTCTAAAGGACTGAGTAGGTCTATATACTCTGGGCTAACTGCGATGGGCTCTGGGCAGCTAACTGCTCCAGCTAACGGGCCTAGCTGCCCAGCTAATGGGCTACCTGAGCCCGATCCGGGCTGTTTCAGCCTTGGTGCAGGCACGGGTGGCCTTCTTGGCGCTGAAGTGTAGTTTCGCTGCTCGGGAGTCTCGTAGGGCAGAGAGCCGGGCTGCTTGGCCTCGAGGAGAGGCAAGACTGGCTGCGTGGCCTCGTGGAGCAGCTGTCGGTTAATGGCCACGACCAGAGTTGCAACCAGCCCTGTGAGCTCATCCAACTGGCTCTGCTCACCTCCACCTCCTGCTCCAGGGTCTTCTGAGCCAGCGGGAAGACCGAAAGAGCACCCGTCTCCGGCACCTTCGCTGGGGTGCTCGAGGCAGGCTTCCGTGCCCACTTCCTCCTCACTGGTCGAGGTTCCTGGCAGGATGCCAACGGGTGGACCAGAAGAGCACCCCCATCCGGCACCTTTGTTGGGCCTCGCAGAGCAGCTGTTGGTTAATGGCCATGACCAGAGTTATAACCAGCCCCGCAAGCTCATCCAACTGGCTCTGCTTCCCCTCCACCTCCTGCTCCAGGGTCTTCGGAGCCAGCAGGAGGACCGAAAGAGTACCCCTCTCCAGCGCCTTTGCTGGGGTGCTCAAGGCGGGCTTTCTTGCCCGCTTTCTCCTTGCTGGCAGAGGGGCTGGCCAGTTGGCTTCGCCATAAGCAGCCATGACTTGAGCGATGAGCTCCTGAGAGAGTGCGGAAAGTTCTCTCAGGAGCCATTCTTCTTCCTCGGGCGTGCACGCCTCATCTACTACGCTCTTTGTTGAAATGTCGGTCCATCTGTCACGGTACCCTCTCTCCCCAATGATGGCAGGCGCATGTGCAGATGTCCATGATTAAATTTCTTTTATTGAATTGATTAAATAAAACAATAACAGGTTTGAGGACCTGAAACAAGATACAGGTTTTCTATAATACCTAAAGGAGACCGAAGGAACACGCTCTCACACGAGCCAGGGTGACGGTGGACTAGGTCGGTCCACAAAAAACTTAAATACAAATACCCAAATCCCGAAAGCCAATTACAAAACAGAACCATTAACACAACACAGGTGAAACCAATAACATAATAAAAGACCCCAAACTAAAACACCAAACACCTAACTTAAACAATTGTCACTGACCCCAGACCTGACACTACTTTCTTCTCTGGTTCTGAGCTTGAATATGTAAGGAGGGGCACATCCAGAGTGAATTTACAAGGACTTTTAGGGGGAAGAAGCAAAAAGGCAAGAAGTAAGCAAGAAGGCATCATATTTGTAGGATCACAGGAAATTTTGATTCATCCGAATTGATCACAGCTGCTTTCAAACTTGGACTAATTTCTAACCCAGACAAAGGAAGCACTGGATCATCATACCTTCCCACCTACACAATCTGTCTCCGAGGGTCACACACACATTCCAACACATACACACACACACACACACACACACATCGATCTAAATGTTCAATCAAAAGAGAGTAAAATACATTTGTTTATTTTCTTTTCTGTTTTTTGGTTAAAGTCACCGCTTCTCTAAGTTCTTTGTTCTTTGGATGAGTATTTTATTTTCATATGTATACGGAAACCCCATGTAATCCATGTTCTGCTAACTACTGAGGCTTAGAGCTCAAATATAGGTTTAAGCTTATGTGCAAGCCCCAGGGAGTTAAAGACAGTTTACTTCCATCTCTGGTCCCTTTGTGTCTTCCCCAGTACCCTATGCTGCAAGGAATGTCCTATGTGCTTGTACTTTCCATATATGTTAAAAATTGTCTGAGTATCGGTTGAAGAGGAAAGCATGCCTTTGTCTTCACGTGCCTTCCTTTGTTCTGACTGAGAAATAATGAGGTTTCTCGGAAGGCTCAAGGAATCATAACTCCAAACTGATGGAATAACCTGGGTCGTATTTAGTTTTTATCTGTTCCACCATGAAAACGCGAACAGCCATGCTACTTAGTCATCCTAAAATTCGGCTCTTAAAGAGATAAATAAAAAGGAAAAACAGGTGGTCCACCTTAAGGAGACAAAGAGGCATAGTTTTTCAGCGAAAAACACAGCGAACACACAAACCTTTTGACATACATAAAATTCAGAATTGGGGAAACCCAACCACGTTGTATTCAAACAATATTTCTTTTTTTTCTTTCTCTTTGTTATTTTTTCTTGTTAGTTGTTTGTGTAACTAAGTATGGATGTATGAGAGTGTATTTGTGAGTCAAGTCACAGTCTGTGATATGTCTACCCAAATGTACTCATGTTTGATGTCTAACTGACCGCTAGATCCTAACAGAACCAAATTTCCAAGTTTCAATATCCATATGAACTTTAATCAATATGAACTTTAGAAAAGTTAAGAACTTTATTCTGCCGCCAAGGAATTCTTTCATTTCACAAAGAACCCCCCCCCCCTGTTCACACCCTGCATGGGAGGGGGTGTCCTCTGATTGGCTAAGGTCCAGGTGGGAAGGGGAAGCAAGGACATAGCCTGCTCGCCCATAAAAGCTGGACCTTTCACCAGAGCAATTTGAAGAGCAACTTTGGAGAAAGTTCGGACCAAGATCGTCAGCGTCTCTTCCATCCACCCTGCCGCCTCCCTCAGGATCCCACTTCAGTTCGTCTCATCTGCCTTCAAGCCCTGATTCTCATCCCCTCCACTGACGCCCAGAACTTCGCAACGCCTCCAGGATCAGACGCACAAGTAAAACTTTTCTTTTTCCTCTTGATAACCTGGTGCCAAAAGGGAATGATCATGTGTGCTAACTTGTACTTGAGACGTTGGACTGTTTTCGTGTTTCCTCTTGAACTTGTTGATCAGAGACAGACGAACTGTTTCCATTATCCAATCCAATTCACCATCCATCCTAGCAGTACTCCGTTTATTTGTTTAATGTGTATGTGTATTCTATGTTTGTCTCGTGTAGTAATAAATGTCGTCTCATTATGACCAATTCAATTCAATTTTATTTTTATAGCGCTTTTTACAACCAGGTTGTCACAAAGCAGCTTTACAGAGTCCAGGTCCGAGCCCCTAGTGA
>JBBPCX010067125.1:0-13654 GCA_037974365.1 Hydrocynus forskahlii | reverse complement strand
AGAGAGAGGGTAAGAGAGATAGGGAGAGAGAGAGACATAGAGAGAGAGAGAAAAAATTAGGAAGACGAGATGTGCGTTACTCATCTGATTAAAGACTATTAACTTCATATTGGTGTCACTTTCCACTTCACCAATAATGTCTTCGATGGGACATGTGTGTAAGATCTAAATGATTGTTCTTACTCAGCCAGGATTGAGCTAATATTTCATCTGCTGTGCCTGATATTTGTTGTTCATCACATCCCTAATAGACAGACAGACAGACAGACAGACAGACAGACAGAAACTTTATTTATCCCCAAGGGGAAATTCAGATATCCAGTAATTCGTTCAAATAAATAGAATAATTAAATAACAGAAAAAACACACAGTCCATTAGTTGTAGCAGATGATGATTTGGGGCAGGGTGTGTGGTGGGGATGGGAGCCTTAAAAAGTCTTATTGCTGTAGGGACAAAGGAGCCCCTGAACAGCTTAGTTCTGCAGCGCTGTTGGAGGAACTGCCTGCTACTGCTGCTCCTTTGCCTGGAAGAGGAAACTGGCAGATAGGGTGGCCTAGATCTTCTGAAATTCACCAACTTGTCCTTGCCTTTGGTGATGTTAAGGTCGAGACAGCTCCTATTGCACCAGTCCCAGAATGCCTCCACAAGGTCCCTGTAGTCCTGCTCCTGTCCACTCCTGATACATGCCACAATAGATGTATCATCAGAGTATTTTTGCATGTGGCAGGATTTTGTGCTGTATATGAAGTCCGCGGTGTAGAGCAAGAACCAGAGTGGTGCTAAAACTGTCCCTTGTCGGGCCTTTGTTCTGCCCCTCACCGTCCTAGGGACACAGTTTCCCCAATGGGACAAACTGAGGTTGTTCTGTCAAGTAGTCTGTTACCCAGGATGTCCGCGAGGGATCCTATCCCCTCCAACTTGTCTTAGCATTAATGAAATGAAAGTTCTGTCATACGTGAAGACACCACAGGACAGTGTGAACAGCACAAAATTTTTCCTTAGCATTTAACCCATTCACCAAGTGAAGCAGCAAGCACCCAGGAAGACAGCGGCCGGGGAGCAGTGTGTGGGGACAGTACCTTGCTCAAGGGTACCTCAGAGGTGCTTAGCAGTCTTGTGAATCAAATCCATGACTTCCTGATCACAGAGCAAACGCCCTAACCATTAGGCTACCAGCTGCCTAAAGCCTGGATTGTGTTAAAAGCACTTGAAAAATCAAAGAATAAGAGAAAAAGGACTGTGTCCTGCACACCGATGTGCTCCTGGTAGGCAAACTGAGGAGGAAATGGGGAACCTCTGTCAGAATCAACACAGAACCGTGAGAGCGAACATGAAGCTGCTTTGATTTGTTATCATTTAAACTGATAGGACTGATTGGATGTCACACTAAAGCAGACAAACAGAGGAGCACAGCTGATGAACTTTTACTTAGGTAGAAGAGCCAAAAGGGACTCATTAGCACCTTAAATGAGAGTTAAAAGGGACCCAGAAAAAAACAGATGTACACACAGAGCTTCACTACTGTAGCATTGGCCCAATTCATCCGAAACCCATTGACAAATGTCTAAGCCCTGCCTATCAAAGTGTCATTCCAGTGTACTACCTCACCCTATATTTGCCTCATATTACACTCTGGACTTTCAACAGCACCTGCACTTTACCTTCTGTTTCCTGCCACTCAAACTTATTTTTGATAAGCATATATAATTTACACTCCGTGTGGTTCAGTGTTGCTAACTGCTTCCAGTGTAATATCATACTTACGGTGTAATACTAGTCACTCTAGTTTTACATCCTGTTCACACCACAGGGGGTCCTCGGTTTACGACAGTCTCAACATACAACGTTTCGAGTTTCCAACGCTCCCTCCCATAATTTTTTTTTTAAGTTGAGACGTGAGCATTACATTGTTAGCATCATACTTATCGGCCAACGTGAGCGAATTAGTTTGGTTGTGCATGGCAGAAGAATACATATAAAATAACATAAAAATAACCATTTTTTTTCCAAGGGTGCCATTAATTGTGTATGGAGCCGAGTGTTGCATGCAGCATAGCATAATGAAGATGTATAGGGGTCGCTTTACTTAAACATGCCTAGAACAATGAAGAATGAAGAACAAGCTCAAGACAACTGAACTTAATGTTATAGAAAAATCAGGTTTGTGCTACTCTCACACACACCTCTCGCCCCACACCAAACCCATCTCTTCACTAAGATCCATTTGGTGATTAGATGCAGTCCAGTGGCCCATGTAAAACATGATGCAGGAAGAAATGACACCAAAATTATTTATTTAGGTGTACTGAGCGTGCAGTATCGTGGCTGAATTGTGGATGATTGACTGAAGTTTAGCTTACATGGCCTAAGATACAGACGTGGATTACCTGAGCACTGATGTACGTCGCTCTGGATAAGAGCGTCAGCTAAATGCCGTAAATGTAAATGTAAATGCAAAAGAGAGACAGAGGGAAGGAGAGAAAGAAAGAGGGAGAGAGAGAGAGAGAGAGAGAATGAGAGAGACAAACCCATTGCAGCAAAATGTCCACGGCTACTGAGTTAGCTGTGGGGTTTGAGGCTGAAATGAGTGGACTTAAATAGTAACACTGCCACAAGTCATCTGTTAACTTGCTTAAAGTCTACAGGCCAACAATTTTGACTCTTATTTCTTAACTAGGGTAGGCCTGAATCATCTGAATACTCAAGTAGAAGTTTGATATTATTTGTTTGTTAGTTGTGTCTTCATTTCATATTAGCATGCTTCAATCTATGCTGAATTCACCAGAACTCTACAATCAAGCTCAGTAGAATTCTAGAACATTTAGAACTCATTAGAATTCTAGAACATTTAGAACTCATCAGGACTCCAGAATGCTTTGAACTCATCAGAATTCTAGAACACATAAAAATCACCAGAATTGCAGAATGCTTAAAACTCACCAGAATTCTAGAACACTTAGAACCAGAGCTAGATTTTTGGGGAAAAAAAAATAGAGGCGTATTGACCAGTCTTTTAGACATTTTACTATTAAACCAGGAAAACAAATTACTATGCAGTGGACACAATATTAGGTCATAAAAAATGCCAAGCCCAGCTAATGTTAGCAATGTTAGCTTTGTTAAGGTTAGGTTGAACACCACCCTCCTCCTCCTCTATGATTTCACAAACATCATTTCTTACCTTTGAAATGCTGAAGCAAGATATTCAAATACTGATTCTGAAGAACTTATGAGTATTTAAAGTCTATGAAATGCTGTAAGATCCAGGGCTAGTTTTCACAGTGCAAATATGACAGTACAACATCTCATTATATCATAACACAGTGCTAGCTTGTGCGTCTCTATCTAATGCAGTTAAAGCATTAGATAGAGACACTATAAAGCTTTTGCTTCAAGTATTGTACTTCACTGAAGATGGGAATATTGACGTACTAATATTTTTAGCTGCTACTCATTTTTGCTGTATCAACTGATACATCCCTATTTAACAGGGCTGGAAAATGTGTGTCTTCTTGTGACTGTCATAAGGCATTCATACTATAGTGCTGTTGTAACTACGCTATGCTAACTACCTCTTTGGCTCACCTGAAGGGGCAGCCTGTTACACAAGCCACAGGAAACCAATGGTTTAACCTGGATTCACTAAAAGATTTCTCTGTGATTTTGTTTTCAAATGTTCACTGTTTAATGTTCCTTTGTGCTAAAGGCCTGCTAGCATCAGTGCACCAGTTTAGCCTGTTTGTGGTTTATGAGTAAGAACTATGATGTGCTAATATCAGGCAAAGCCCTGTTATCTTTTGCTGTGGTGAATTGAATAGACCATTCTCTCTCTCTCTCATCCACACAAAGATGCCAACACCCACAGACAAGTGGACACACACATTCCAACAAAAATGCCAGAAGCCATGCGCATACACATGATCCCCTACAAACGCATTCTCTCACACACACTGCACCCATTCTAATAAGCCTTTCTTATTCTCACCCCTGTCATTGGAGGTAAAGCAACATTGTAATAACCGAGCCATATGAAGAAATGCTCAGAGTTCTAGAAAAAACATGCAGACTCATTAGCTAGTGAACAGATATGGTCCAACAATCTGACCAGAGATGTTCTGGAAGGGAGAGAAGTAGTTGTTTTCTTATTAAAAATGGCATGATTTGTAATGATGTGTATATAATAAGTTGGTCTTCTAGTTTGATTTAAAAAAAACAAAAAACAAAGCAAGTGGCCATCTGGGCCACACTTTGTGGCCAAAATATGAATAGAAATGGCGAGGAACACTGCAAGAGACAGTGCCCCTTGATTGAAAACCACAAATGCAATGGACCAGTCTAGAAATAATACCCCATTTTAAACCAAAGAGTGTAATCAGAGGGACTGCTCTAAGCCATTCAAGGGGAAAGTAAAGGCAAAAGTAACAGTAAAAGTACAAACAGTCCCAAACAGTAAAAGAGTACAAAAAGTGCCTGGCTTTCAGTTTAATAGCAAAAATGGGTTTCAGTAAAAGAAAAAACGGAGCTGAGAAGACTGGGCTGGGAGGCGTCTCCTGCATTTAGGGCTTAGTATAAATTAAAGAAGCAACAAAAGGTCGTTTCCAATAAGAGGAGTAAGAGTAAACCCCTACTTTCATGTGGACCAGCAGTCGCGGTTTTAGTCCATTGCAGATTTTTTTCTGAGAACCGAACAAATAACTGTGCGCTGAAACCCCTGCACTAACATGGAAACTGCAGATATCCTCTGCATTTATTTTGCTTTTGTGATGTTCGGACCTGGTCCGCCACACCCCCTCATCCTCGTGCTGGGTTGCTAAGCACCACGCCCAAACAAACAACACGAGGACGAGGGGGCGTGCTGGACGAGGCTCGGATGTCACAACTTTTTTCGTGGCCATCTATAATTTTTCATGCATTTAAGTGCTAAATTAAGAAAAATATAATTGACTAATTTTGTAACAATAATATTATTAAATAATAAAATAATATTAACGTAAATTCAGCTATATTTCCATTAAAAAAATAACTATAAATGTTTTGGTACTTTCCAGAGAACACAAAGTAAGCACATCTTGGGAAGGTGAAATACCGCTGTACTCAGAGGCGGGAAGTTTGAAAGTAGCCAATCTGAGAACGCTATTTATTTCTCCTTGCTGCTGATTGGCTGCTGACCTTTGACGTAGCTCCAGTCCAGATCTTCCCCTGTGGAGCAGTTCGCGTGTTCTCATGTTTTGGTTTTTTTTGTTCTTCTTAAAGCCCTGTATTTTTATTACTGTAAATTAAATTATAAATTATATTTGGGGTACATTTAGGGATTATTTAGGGATTCATCTTTTTACTTTAATATTAGCATTATTTTTGTTGAAATTGTGCTGTTTGTTATTAAGGTTACATCACAGAATAAATAAACTACTAAGCACTTAGAAGGGCAAAGAAAATATACACAACTACATTGAATTAAAGGCATTCCAAAGGAATTTATTTGTGTCACATATCACAAAAATTTAGCAGCAACAGCTGTAAAATTTTGTAAATATCAAAAACACCACAATCTTGGCTGAATCATCTAAGTAGTTCAAATATTATGTCCACTTTAGCAGCAACAACTGTGTAAAAAAATAAAGTGCAAACTAATAAATTTTAAATTACGTGAATTTGGAGACACGACACAGACAAAGTAATCTAACCACTTCCGTATTTAAGGTGGACCAGCCGAGTTACGGGATGCCCAACTTTAGCCTCGTTGTGTTTTGAGAGATAGAGAGAGGTGGGGAGGGTAAACAAAACACACAAAATAGCCCCTGAAAGACCCCAAAGAGGTCTTGAGGGAGAGCTAAGAGTCTTTGCTGATATTCCTTTCGCCTTTGGATTGTCTGCTGTAAATTTGTTGTATTGTACAATGAAACCATACTTCCACCCCTCAGCACGCTGGCTTTGCACACATTGCAAGTAGCCGTCTTGCTTTTCAGTGTTTCTAAACAGTAGTATCTCCAAACCAGCGACATTTTGTTCAAAACAACGGCTCGCTCAGACTGAAGTTGCCGCGGGTTCAAGGTATGGGGGCGGTGACGCATCTCGTATTACACAGTGTCAAGTTTAAGGTCCAGCGCAAGCTGCGAACTGGAATATAGAGATCGGGCCTGTCCGACCGATATCCAATATCAGATTTAAGGCTATATCGGACCTGATATCATATCGGATCGGGCCCATATGTAAAAAAAAAAATTATATATATATATATATATATTTGAAATACATATACATATACATACACATACACACACAGGATGCAAATGCAACGATACCACTTTTTTACAAACCAATACGAGTACGAGTATTTTTATTTGTGTACTTGCCGATACCGGGTACTGATACCGATATTTCTTAGAATGGTGTCCATGCAAGTGCAAGTAGTTTGTTTTATCTTTTCTTCTACAGATTATGGCAAGCCTATAATAAGGCTAAATACAAAAAGCATTAACAGAAGGCTAATCCAAGGCAAAAATAAACCGTTCATTAACAAAGCATTAAGTCCGCGGCACGCATTATGAACACAAAGCACTATGGATTCGCTTTGACTGTTTTCGCCCTCTAGGCTTGCCGCCCCTCGACACCATAGCAGTACAGATCTTACAGTCTGCCCTACTCCTGTCGTCGTCTTTTATCTTAAAATATTTCCATTGCTTATTCCTGTTAAAAAAAAAATCTCATAGCTCGTGGATAGAATATCTGACACCAAGTTTCCAGCTCACTGTCTCCCCCTAGACATTGAAGTCAGGTAGGACAACAAATCACATACGCCCAGTGTGATCAGTTGATGTAGTGAAATAGGATTTTGTTCAGTGATATTATTAGATTAGATATTATAATTCAGCCCCGGAGCAGAAATAGAACTGAGTCCCCTTCAAATAAGTCACAGTGTGAACATAAAAAGTAGTGATGGGAAGTTTGGCTCTTTTCAGAGAGCCGGCTCTTGTGGCACGGTTCCCAAAGAAGAGATAGTTCTTTCGGCTCCCAAACGGCTCTTAGTTTATCATCATCTGTAGCCTCATATTTTAGCCTAACTTGGCAAGTATGAATACTTTGTGTGCTGAAAAACCTTTTGCATTTAGTGTTTTTATGAGAAGCCTTATAACTGCCAAATTTTGTGTATTTGTTCTGTTATAAAAGCAGGCATTCTTACTTTTGTTTAATATTTTAATCAAACTTTTAATTTTAACACTGCAAACAAATCCACAAAACCAAACTCAGTAACTAAACAGTATGTCCTCAGTGCAGGCTGCCATTCAGAAAAATCAAATGCCTCAGCTTGGATGGGCTGATGTGGTTTCTGCTCACACTTAGTATCTGCGGATGGACTGACTCTCCACCTGACTGTCGCGTCTGTCGCCCTCTCTGTTTTCACATAATGGTATGATCCTATATCCTCACATGTGATTCCTGCCAAACAAAACGAAGTTCTGCTATGAGCAGAGCTGAGCCACTGAGAGTGAGAGCTGAGCAGCAAAAGGAAAAAAAAAAGTGGGGAGCCAGCTCTCACTCGATGGAGAATCAGCTCTTCTGATTCAATGCAAAGCACTGCTTTTGCGCATGACACATCACTTACAAAAAGAACTGAATCCCCTTTCTCTCGGTCCACTTTTTGGACCACTTCTAGAGGACTGAGTTCGGTTCCTTTAAAGAGGACTATATGTGAAAACACCCTTAAAGAAAGTATCAAAACAGTCTCCTGCTTTCATGTACACAAAAACGTGTGTTAAAGTTGGTTGCTGCGGTCTTGCACTAGCATTAGCAACTCTGTGTACTTAGCACTGTGACGCGTCTTCAGATGTTTAATCAAATTGGTAGTGTTAAACGATGTACTTTCCTTTCCGCCCCTCGACACCGTAGCAGTACAGATCTTACAGTCTGCCCTACTCCTGTCGTCGTCTTTTATCTTAAAATATTTCCAAATCGCTGACATTGCTTACTCCTATTAAAAAAAAAATCTCATAGCTCGTGGATAGAATATCTGACACCAAGTTTCCAGCTCACTGTCTCCCCCTAGACATTGAAGTCAGGTAGGACAACAAATCACATACGCCTAGTGTGATCAGTTGATGTAGTGAAATAGGATTTTGTTCAGTGATATTATTAGATTAGATATTATAATTCATGCAATTATTCTATTTAAATATTACATTAAATTTAGTATTAAACTATGTTCAAATATTTAGATAATCATAGGAACATTTCTCGAATTATTCATTACATTATTCATTTTTTATTTGTAATTTATTAAAATGTGCAATCTATTCATTTGTATCCTTCAGAACTGAACTAAAGTCTTTTCACAAAGGACAGAAACAGAATGGTAAGGGATGTCACCAGTCTTAACACTAGCAAAGACAAGCCAAGCACCTCATAACGTCTCTGCCCGTCGCCTGGCAACAAAGGCCTTTTTCAGGCAGGGGGGGCAAAGTGCCCATGTTTGTTTCTGCAAGGCAGAGGGCCTCGGCGCAGCGTGACTCAGGTAGTCACGGTAATCTGACCTGATTGCAGATGCTTCACACAAAGAGGCTGAACACAACACAGCACAACATGCTGCCTCCCTGTCTCATGGTCTTATCTGCTGTGAGCTGTAATCTCCGAACAAAACCTGCTGTATAAGAAGCTGCAGGGCTTCGACGACGCGGCTGGCCTGCTTATGAGCTCCTCTTAGGAGTTCTTTCCAAATGGGGACACTGTGCTCCTTCTTTTTTTATTTATTTAAATATTAGTGTTCTTCACCAGAAACCAGGCTTTGAAGGCGATGCCAAATGTTTCTGAGCTAAGACAGCCTTTCTTTTCCTGGCTGGCAATAGAGGCTGCTGCTTATTGTTCAACACTGAGTCTGATCATCACTATTAAATGCTGAGCAAAGAACTTATTGCTGAAGGCTAAAAGCTGAAATGAAACATGTACAGGAGTGAAGAAACATGTTTCCTCCAACAAAGCACTGGAGTGCAGTCGTACGCAGAGGTCTGGTCAAATGAGATGTTTTCGGTGTAAAAATAAGTGCATGTGCTTTGAAATAGAGCACAAATTGTGGCCCGTGAAAAGGTTACAGTCAAAAAAGTGCAATATTTAGGTTATAAAATATGTCACTGGCAAGAGTTTATGTTTTCCTCACGATAAATTCAGCAAATAAAAGTAACCGCCAAATCTTTTTACTGGGGTGTACAAACTTCTGCAGACTACTCTGTGTGTGCAAAAGAGAATGAGAGATTACATTCTGAGGCAGTAATGAGCAGAATGCCATGTGAGATGAGTCAGCAATGAATAATTCAGCACCACATCCTGCAGACCTAATTAACATGAGGTAAGGAGACATGGAGACATCTGAGCCAATAGGAGGCATACCTGGTTGTCTTGGAGACAGTTTTGGGAGAAGAGGCGGTGCTGGGCTTGGCAGGAGCAGCCGAGGAAGGTCTTGGGGCTGCAAAAAGTAAAAGAGAAAAAGAGGTTTGACAGACACTGGAACTGGAATTCTTACTAGTTACAGGGCAGATTTTACTCCTTTAGCACTGAGTACCTGAATAATAATAGTGAATATCATCGACAAGACTGTGGAGGCTGTGGCTCTGCTCCTAGCTTTTATATATAAGTGAATAAAACACTACATGGGCGAATGAGGTGCAAGGTAGAGCACTGCACATTGGCAGCAGGATCCTGCAGGTCCCGCAGGACCCAACACAAATCTTGCGGGATTGGGCGGGTTTAAGGTTGCCACAGGCAGGAGCAGGTGGGAGCAACAGAGACCGCGAGCGAGATAAAAATAGACAGCAGGTCCCAAAATTGTTAGCAGAATGGAGGATGCAGTAGAAGTTGTCAATAAAATTAAGAAGGGAGAATATAAAACAAAACTAAAGAGATATGGAAGTATGGAAAAACTTTAAAATGGTAACAGACAAAGAAGGTAAAGAGCTGGACTTTGTGTGTTTTGCAAAGCGTGGCAAAGTGGTAGTCTACAACGGGCACAAATCTGGCACTTCAGGTTGAGGCAAAAACAATTCTCCCCCTGCATTTCGAGCAAGATACCACTAACAAATGTGGCAAACTGTGCTGTAAAGACCTTCGGCCTTATGATTTTGCTGCCGGGGATGGCTTTACTGACATACTCCAGCATGGTGTTAACATTACCACTTAATTTGGCAAGAAGCACAAAGTATACCAGTCCAGCTCAGATCATCATTTAATATTGGCTTTCATTGGTGTAACTGTATAATTATTGTGACTAATGATACACACTATTGTTCTTTTAAAGTTTTATTTCTATTATTATTATTTTTATAGCTGAAAAAAGGCACCAATTCTAATCTGCAATTTTGGATCGGTTCCAACAGCAAAATGACTGATCAATAATTTACTCCATACGCACGTGGTGTACATGTATTTCATTTTTTCACTGGTTCATCAGGAGCAGAACTTTGGCCATATGACGTTACCTCACTCTGCGAGGTGCTGGCAAAGTCAACGAGTCAAAAATGTGTTGGTTTGAGAGTTTAACTGAACCAGATGCTTTTTCAGAATCGTGTTTATTGGCCAGGTATAAGAGTGAGCACATACGAGTAATTTGATACCGGTTGATGTCTCTCAAGCACGACAGTATAAAATAACAATAATATGTAAAGATACAATGAAACAATACACTGAACCATATAATATATGATAATATACTATCTACAATATGAATGAATATTAATGTATGAGCATTCAAATGAACAATACATAATACCCAAATACCATGTCTCCAAACATTGGTTTGCATTTTCTCACAGAAATGCAGTCTAGGTCACATTTGCAATTGTTTTATCAATACGTTTCCAGGAGGCCTACCTGTAGTTTTTGGTCTGGCTTTGTCCCCATTCGCAGAGGTGGTTGTGGTCTTCTTAAAAACATGTGTCGTGCTGGTTGTCTTTGTCCCATTAGCAGGCACAGTGGCAGACCGCGTCGTCCAAGTGGGCTTCTTTTCCACAGCCTTGGTGGTGGCCTTGGTGGTCGCAGCACCAACAGGCTTTTTGGGGGGCACAGTGGTTGCCATCTTCTTCTCCAAAGCTACACCAGGGGTTTTCTTGGCCATGCCATTAGTTTGAGGCTTCTGTACCCCATTTGTCATGCGGTTTTGAGCAGTGGTGGGGCGAGAAGCTGTAGACGGCTTTGTTGTGGCTGTTTTTTTGGTGTGATCCTTAGTCTTCGCTTTAAGGTCTGCAGGCTTGTCTTTGCCCATTTTGCTGGCAGTGGTAGGTGTCCCGGCTTCCCCTTGACCAACCTCTTCCATCTGTGAAGTGGGCAGAGCCTGTTCCTGACCTTCAACCAGTGGTGCCACCTCGACTGCAGGCTCTGCATCTAATGCTACCATAGGCTCCATTGTTGCCTCGTCAACCCTGTCCGGTTTCATATCGTCTGAACCAGCTATTCCTAGCACTCAGAATACCTGGTGGTCCGACTCGACAATTGGAAGCTGGAGACTCAGCAGCCTAGTTAACGTCACCCACTCCCAGGTAACCACGGTGATGACCTACAAAAACAAAAACTATAATGTGAGAATGGAGGCAAATCCCAACAAGTCAGAACACCAGAAAAACAGAACTTTCTAATTGTAAAACAGACATTTGGGAACAATCAGATAAAGGATTAGGAAAACAAGAAACTGCTTGAGGGGTAAGTGAACGTGAATATTCTGAGAACCCAGGAACAAAAGAGAGAATGAAAGAAAGAGGCTTTTGAACTGTGCGAAAATTAAATTATATGATAGCATTTATCATCAGTGTGGGCTGGCAGAGGCATACAAACCTTTTTTGTAGATCTCATTTTCAGTTTGCATGACACATTAATCTCAGCCCCAATTAGAACACCATCTCACTCCGCAAAAAGCGGACCCATTTCCATGTCATTCTTTTGAGCACTTGTACTGCATATACATGCAAATATATACTGTGCAAATGTCATGAGCCACCCCTAATTTTTTTATATTTTTCTGCAAACCACCTAAAGATTCAAGGTGCCTATATAAAGGTGTTCCAGCCACTCAGCATTCAGAACCACCATTATACTAATCACTGATCATCTGGAATCATCTGCATGTTTCTTCACTGGTTCGGGCCTTAAACTGGATGGCTTTGTTGTGCTTGAATGATTCACATGTAGGTCACAGTATGAGTGTGTGTGAGTGTGTGTATGTGTTCCTTTTGTAACACTGGCCAACTGAAGAGCAGTCTTTGTGACTGAAGCTTCTCCCACCCACAGCCTGATGATGATGACGACTCCTTCATATTCACTCAGATCTTTTTTCTTTCCGTCTTCATCTACTATCACGCTCTGCTGGGCTGCTCTGCCTTTTTTTCCGTTGGAGCTCAAGACAAGATTGCTAAATTGCCGTGATTGTTACATTGTGTTATACAGCCCACCTGTCTGGAATTATCTGCCCTTGTTATGTTTCTCCACTCATTAATTCCTTAAATTTGTCAGCTACTTTAATGTCATGTCTCCCTGTACAAAACCTTGTTCGATTTAATAATAAACAGTGACCCTAATTCAGAGTCATTTCAGTCATATAGCAAATCAAACTTGAAATTGATGTTGGCTGCAAAGAACAATACTGCAAGCTGCATTACCCATGATGCCTTGTTGATGCAGATGTTGCATGTATGATTTAAAAGCACAGAAACACAAATGCACCAAAGGAAATAGCTTGGCCTGAGGGAGCATGGGAAAAGAAACAAGAGGCCCTTTGGGTAACAGGATACGCTAAGAATCCAACACATGCACAAACTCTGCCACATCACCCTGGTCACCTGTGTCTTCCTATATGACACGAGTTTCACCATTTTTCAAAAATCTTTCTTTCCCTTGTCCTTACCAGAGGAATATATCCTCTCTCGCATTATCCCGAGCTGTAAATACATCCCTTCTCTCTCACACCTCCTCCCTCCTTCTGTCTGGGACGAGATCTGTTCTCAGTTGCCTTCACACAGATGGCCTCAGCAGTTGAGGGAAGGATGGAGATGGAGTGAGTGAGAGAAAAGAGTGGAGGAGAATGGATGGGAGAGAAAGAGAGCCCTAGGGAGAGAATCCCTACAACTGGAAGACAGTTCAGACTGAGTTTGACTCCATTTCAAGGGAGCATTAACAGAGGCAGACAGAAGTGAGAGAGAAGGAGTGAGAGACTCAGAAAGAGCCTTTTCCTCTCATAAACTCAAAGTGCATATCGAAACAAAGAGAAAGACATCAGCAAAAGATACAACTTTCTATAGCAGTGGTTCCCACTAAACCTTTTCTGTAAACAAATCTGCAAAACTTCCTTCAACCCACACCCAGCTCTTCATTAAACTGGATCTTTAGGGTTTGTATTCACAAACGGCATCAGAAGCAGGAGTGCTGATCAAAGGCAAGCCAAAGACATGGACATCAGCGAAACATACATCCACCTATAGCAGTGGTTACTACCAAACACTAGAAGCCAAAAATCAGTATATATATATATATATATATTATATATATATATATATACATACATACATACATATATATATATATACACACATACATACATACATCATACATACATTCATGCATACACACATATATACACATATATATATACATACATACATACACACACATCATACATACATA
>JBBPCX010067124.1:0-12500 GCA_037974365.1 Hydrocynus forskahlii | reverse complement strand
ACCACAGAAATCAGTTCTAAATGCCCAAACAACAACAAAAATAGAATTCCACATCAGCCTTAAAATACCTCAGTACTCTTAAAGGATAACCTTAGCTAGTTTAGCAAATTAAATTCACGATTTACCCCAAGAGTTGCCTTTTTCACTATAACTATGAGGTTGAATTGATTATCAGCTCGGTAATCAATACTTCTGGCATAGATTAATGTCTCAGAACATTCATTTTGGGATAATAATTGTGAGAACATAACTGTTTACCCTCTGGTCTTGTGCTGTAGCTTTGTCTGTTAGCCCTGGGTGCGTTAGGCTTCAGTTAAAATTTAAAAATTTGAAATGAGCGCGAGGCTGCGCATGCAGAATTTTTACAGACGCTGCTGAGGAAAACACATTTAACCCTCCTATTGTGTTCTGGTCAAATCTGACCAATTTTCAAAACTTCTCTCTAGAAAATAGTTCATTTCATCGGTTTGAATTTTTGAATTTTTGAATATATTTTGTGTGTTTTATTGAACTTCAAAAATGACCGGTCATTATAAATTAATTAGTAAGACGATGATTCGTGTATAAAATAGAGTTCAAGAACATTCCCACACCCACCATGCTGGTGCCTTTGATACCTGAAGAAATTTTGAGATGGGCCTGCCATCTAGAATCTCCATAGCAACCGCTTCCTTCACCTGCGCAACCACCTTGTACAGGGTTGCAACCACATAGAAACTCCCCAGCCCACAAAATCTACACCATAGCAAACATCTGGAAACTCCCTTGCAACCTCCACCTACACCATAGCAAATGCCTAGAAACTACTTAGCAACCACCTCCTACACCACAGCAAGCACCTAGCAACACTCTAGCAACAGCTTTGTATTTTAGGGCATTAATGACTTTTTCAGGTCGACTTATCTGTCAACGAAGTCGAAGTTGAGTCGACTAGTCGTGATGACGTCACACAGATGCAGCGGAGGAACACAGGTGTCCAACACTGAGCAACTTTTATTAAAGTTCTCTGTAACATTAACAGTCAACATGACAATTAAACAAAAAAACAGAGGCTGATACCTTGAATTTTCTGGTAAATTTAAGTGCACAACAGAAGGTGGGAACAGTTTAAGCCGCGGCGCCACTCGGCGTCCTCTGGACTAGACGACTCCCTGCAGTGCTAGCGTTAGCCATGTTAGCTAGCAGATGCGTTTCAGATGCCGTGCAGAACGCCGGTACTGTTACTTGCAGGTTGTGTCTAGAGTGAAGTATCTCCACACATGTGATGTGTGTCTGTCTCCTCTGCTGCCATCTCTCTCGTCTTGTTTTTCGATTCCCCTCCACACGCCAGCCTTACCGCCCTTTTTTATGAAGGGACTATAATAATTGGTTAAGTAAAGGAACGCATATCAGCGTCAGTCAATCAGAGGCACAGGTTGCACACAGAGCAAGGAAAAAAAACACAAAAGGCAAGTCCACTTCTCTCAGGGGGCGTCGACTTGTGCCTCTGACGTCGATGCGTCTACAAATCTGTTTTTCTGTTAAAGCCCCATTGTATTCAATAGCAAAAATCCAGATACACTTTAGCAACCACCTCCTACAAATAGATGTTGCATAAAAACTACTAAGCAACCAACTCCTACACTACAGCAAGCACCTAGCAACCACTTTGTATACCATAGCAACCACCTCATCCACATTAGCAACTCCATAGAAACTACTTAGCAACCACCTCCTACAGAAAAGCAACCACCTCCTACAGAAAAGCAACCACCTCCTACAGAAAAGCAACCACCTCGAAAAACCTTAGCAACCACATTGTATCCGATAGCAACCACATTGTATCCGATAGCAACCATCTAGAAACTCCTGAGCCAGAACCTCCTACAAGCAGCAACTGCTTAAAACTACTTAGCAACCACCTCCTAATCTATAGCAACCGTGTAAAAACTACTTAGCAACCCACCCCGACACCATAGCAACCACCTTTTATACCTTAGCAAATACAATAAAATGTTTGTCTTTACTAGATAAATCATACCGTCACTTTTGACCGGGAATGCGACAGATGTTATTTTGTGCCACGTTTTAAAAAATTGTAATGGTTTAAAAACAGTGTCCTTGGTAAACACTGAAATTTGGTACTCAGTGATAAACAGCACAAAATGTTTCATCTTAGTATGTGTTACAGTCAAAATAATCTCTCTATAATAATTTTTTCTTTAAAAAACGACCTTAGGTGAATGAGGCCTACAAGTCATAAATAGCAAATGGAAGTTCAAAACCTTTTAATGTTCACATACATTTGAGTTAGTAGAAAGTTCCAACACAACATTAGATAGTGATATTTATATTATCATGGATTTATAATCGACTAATCCCCAGTCAAAAGTGACCAGGAACACAAAGATAGCCTAAAGGAACACAATAGGAGGGTCTAATGCTATAGACCTCCTAGACATGGATTAAACCTGGTCCTGGACTTTACTGTATAAATCACTACTGGAAACTCTTGACTACAGAGTGATATCTGTGTCTGCACCATGATCCTATCACTCAGCATTATATTCTTACTCGCTCTGCCATCCCTGCGCATAAGGTAAACCCAGTCCAGACTGGTCTCATTCCTGGTTCCCTGCTGGTGGAATGAGCTGCCTAAGCCAACCAGAGCAGCAGAATCCTTCTCTATCTTCAAAAACCTCCTGAAGACTCGTGTGTTCAGAGAGCATCTCCTCTCCTGATGCGATATATTCTTGCACTACTCCTACATAAGGATTTTAGCATTAAGAACTCTCCTCTGGTTCTCACACTGTCCTGCAACTTGAATGTTCCGTCATGTTGTGAGTCGCTTTGGATAAAAGCATCTGCCAAATGAATGTAATGTAATGAAATGGGAAAAAAAAGTGATGAGGACAAAACAGGGGATTTCAACACACAGGGGAGACCTGTTCCATAAATTAGGCATGCCTAGCTGACTCTCATGCAATGACCACAAATTTGTTAATTATTTTCCTAATTACAAGAGAAGGGAAGGGAAGAGAGACGTGAGAGGAAAGAAGGAGAAGAGAATAAAGGAGAGGAGAAGAGAAGAGAAGAGAGGAGAAGAGAAGAAAGGAGAGGAGAAGAGAAGAAAGGAGAGGAGAAGAGAAGAGATGAGAAGAAAGGAGAGGAAAAGAGAAGAAAGGAGAGGAGAAGAGAAGAAGAGAAAAGAGGAGAGAGGAGTTAAAGGAACAGTCTAGAATGGTAAGTGGGGGTTGTGCCATCAGCCTGAAGCCCAGCAATGACAGCTCATCCCACGGCTGGGCGATCCCGGGAGCAGGGAGACGTGCAAATTCAGCAAATCTGCACTGCACTGCTGCTGTCACTGCCACTGAGACTGAGCAGCATATACTGCACACACACACACTCACACATACACACACAGCCTGCGCATGTATGCAAACAAACACACAAACTGTCAATCAAAGTTTTATATAACTCCTATCCTATCTATCTAGTTATCTATCCATTTATATATATATATATATATATATATATATGTACTCACAGATTATCATACAGTGTGCTTCTCATTCACACAAACTCATACACAGTCACAAAGCCAGTATCTCACTTGCACACTCAAACTCACCCCATGCAGTCATATAGGCTTATATGTGCTGATCTTTTGCTATAATTCTGTATCTATGCTGCAACTGACTACATAAGTGTGTTGCTCAGAAATCAGCAATAGAAGATGCTCATGTGCTATAGCTATAGAACAGTGATCGTCCACTGGCGGCCCGTCAGAGCTTTCCATCTGGCCCCGTGATGGAAAATGAATGGATGTCTATGGAGCTAGACGGCTAAATTCTGCACTCACCCGTGGAAGTGTTCTGAGAGTGGGAGTTCTCCTTATATTCAAATTTCTCTGATATTACTGAATCAGGAATAGCCTAGTGAGGAGGGATGTTCTACATTTTTTTTTTCTAAATCAAATGAAACAAACCTTCAGTCTGTCAGTAATATGAATATATACTTATCAGTCTATTCTTCCTTAAAGCTGTGGTTTTCTGAAGCAACTTTCCGCTTAAGGCTCTTTGAGAGTGCCATGTTTTCAGCAGACTTTTTCAGGCCTTTCTCGTGCAAGTGTTCTCCACAAACTACGCATGTGACAGTGATGCTAAGCCTCACAAATAAGAAACCTAAAATATCGCAGTCGCCCCCTAGTGGCTTGCTGCAGTACAGGTAATATGAGTCCATTAACAGATACAATATAAAATGTATTTTATTTTAGGAGAGCATCTGGCCCTCACAGTGTCTGCCGAGAAAACCTCTGGTCCTTGGACAAATGTAGTTGACGACCCCCGCTATAGAAGGTGCTGATTGTCAGGTCCCGTCAGTGGCCACTAGAGGCCGTCCTTTGTTTAGTTTTCGGTGTTGGGGTCTTTTATTTTGATATCCTGTGCACACTGGGTTTGAGTTTGTTTATATTGTGTGTTTCAGCTGGCTGGTGTGCTCAGAGGGAAAAAGCTTTGTTTCCATTGATTAGTAGTATTTGGTGTTTTGTTCGTTTGGGGTGGACCTTAGTGTCGGTCTACCGTCATTCTGGATCCTGTTCCATAAAACAGGATTAAGGGAAAGTTTGGCTCATTTTAAGGAAAAGTAAGGGAAAGTAAGCCAGACTTTCCCTTACTCCTGTTTCATGGAACAGGACCCTGGTTTGGTGTTTCTCCTGTCTCCTTTTGTTTGATTTTGGTTCTGGCCCTCCTGCCTTTTGTTTTGTCAAAGCTATTTGCATGATGGAAGTCTGCGATTGCGCCTGCCTTTATGTGGGAGTCATGGGGAATCGTGACACTGAAATCCTACAATTTTATTGTATTTTATTTTCTTTATTGAGCTGTACTTGTACTACTTGAATCATGTGTGCAGGTTTATGTATCAAAATGTTCACAGTTCATGGGTTTGAATCCCAGGGCTGCTAGGTACCCTTGAGCAAGGTACTGTCCCCACACACTGCTCCCCGGGCGCCCATCATTGGTGGCAGCCCACTGCTTCACCAATGCAGAGAAAGAATTTTACATTGTTCACCCTGTGTGCTGTGGTGTGTTCATGACTTTAAAGGACCACTTTACTTTACTTTATTACTGATATTACTATGCATTGTAGTGTAAGTATGAGGGTACTGTAGCAAAAAAAACCCATTATATAATATGTAATATATTGATTAAATAGTGTGAACTCTTCTGGACCAGTGAAAATACTTCAGTACTGAAGTTTTAAAGCTTCATAATCACAAAAAAAAAAAAAAAATTTGATTGAAAGTTACCAATTACATGCTTTTTAAAACCCTTATACAAATACAGACACTAGAGGAACCACATGGCTTTATTTAATTTCTCTGAGTTGAAAATTCAGAGTTTATGACAGACAGGGAATTTATTCGTGGAGAAAGAATGCGCTAATGAATTCATTATTTGCAAGGAGCCGCCATTACTCCAAACGTATTTTGCTCCAGTGAATTTTCCATTTATCCCCGGAATAGCGGAGCAAGTGCTCGGCCACACGAACCCATTAATCTTTGTCTCCATGGTGGGGGTGGGACAGAGAAAGCTGCAGAATTTACACAGAAACAAAAAACTTCACATATTTGGACCATATTAAGGAAGGTGGAGGTTGGCTGTAGTGCATCTGCATACAGCAAGGTCACGCACATTACAAATTAGGTCGACCTCTTGGGTACGTGTTCCTCAGAAAAACAAGGAACATGATTAATTTGATGTTTCTGACAAGAATAGCTTCAAGGTGAAAGTAAAGCATTTCAGCGAAAGTGAAAACAGAAGGTGCAGACTTTTGTGTTCTGTACACAGAGACCTGTCCTGTGGTGTAACTAGAAAGCTGAAACTCCCCTGTGGTGTAACAAGAAAGCTGGAACTGTGCTAAAGCTGAAACTGTCCTGTGGTGTTACTAAAATCTCGGAACTGCCCTGTGAGGTAACTAAAAACCTGGAACTGTCCTGTGGTGTAACCTGAAAGCTGAAACTGTCCTAGAAAGTAACTTGAAATTTGTAACTGTCACATGGCATATCTAGAAAGCTGAAACGTATCTATGGCCTAACTAGAAAGCTGTAATTTTCCTTTGTTTTAACTAGAAAGCTGAAATTGTCCCATGGTATAACTAGAAATCTGGAGCTGCCCTGTAACTAGAAAGCTGGAATTGTCCTAAAGCTGTAACTGTCCTGTGGTGTAACTAGAAAACTGGATCTGTCATTTGGCATAACTGGAAAGCAGGGACTGTCATTTGGTGTAACTAGGAAGAGGAAACCATCATGTAGTGTTACCAGAATGCTGAAATCGTCTAATGTAACAACTAGAACGCTGATCCTCTCCTGTGCTGTAACTGGATCATGGTGTATCTGCTGTAACTGAAGTGCTGAAATTGTCCTACGCTACAACGGTGACGCCGGGAGCTCTCCGCGGTGCTGAAACCGTCCTGTGCTGTAATAATTTTCCACATTTTTCCGTAGAATGAAACAACTGCAAGCAGGAAGTTCTTTTAAACTGCACGATGAAAACTACAGACATAGACGAGTCTCTTTTATTTAAACTGCAGTACTTATCTTCTTATTTTGCCTTAAAATTTATAAACTGTCCTCCTAACATCTCTCACTAGTTGAATTAAGACCTGCCTTTTTTCGTATCCGTGTGCTTTTCTTGGACGTGTTTTTATGGCTGTCAGACAATTAAAATCGGGTTAACAGTGGTGAATAATCGCGCGTGTCATTTGCTCAAATTTACCCATAAATCATTTCTCCACTTAAAAGCAGCGCAGTTTTGGTGTGTACTTATAAGCGAAAATTTTTCAAAAAAGCTTCAGTTATTACAATAAAAACATTAATACTTATAATAATAAGAAATAATCAGATCTATAAATAATGATGATAATGTAATAATAATACTTAATCATGAGAATCTAATGCTAAAATAATACGTAATAATAATACTATTATAAATTCCAATAGCTGTATTTTCATCGAGTGAATGCAGGGTTCACGTGCATATTAAACTGAATGTAAATTAATAATAAATAACCGGTCTCTGTCTGTGGTGCTGATTCGAGCCTGAGCCCTGGTCTTACCTGTAGATCCGGGTTCTCTTCGTGCTGCAGGTGCGCCTCCTCCGCAGCCTCCACGAGGCGCTGAAGGGAAACAGGTACAGATTAAACAGAAAGAACGCAGACACGTTTTTTAATGTGAGAATCTAATTATTAGCTGTGTGCGATAAAAATAACAGGGGGGGTGGACAATTATGAACAGGTTATTGGGCTGTAATTGAGGTCCTGATTCTATTAATAAGTCAACGAATACTGCTCGCAGGGAGTGTGTGTGTGTGGGTTTGTGTGTGTGTGTGTGTGTGTGTATGTGCGTGTGTGTGTGTGTATGTGTGTTTGCCCCAGGTTAGTAAATTAATATGGTGTCAGACTCGCGCGCGGAGGACAGAAGCGCAGCGTAAACAGAAGTAAAACAGTGTTTGTTCACCTCAGGACTAATTTAAAACGTGCAGAAATGTTTTCCAGTCGGTTAAAACCCGCACTGACTAAAAGCCTGCAGCGCTTTCACTCACTGAACCTAAAAATACTCAGATTTCATATTATTACTTCATAAATGTCCCCTTATAATCTATTTATGAAATGAATAAAAATATTTTTAAATAGCTGTAATGGAACTGAACACAATGTTTATTTGTAAATGTTACATTTTATACTATTTCATATAAAATTAGTATGTTTCATATAGGCTATAGTGTGTGTGTGTGTGTGTGTGCACGCGTTTAACTTATGTTAAGAATTAACATAGTAACACGTTTTAACACGTTTTAATATAAGTAACACGTTTTAATATAAGCTTAAATAAACAAATGCTTTTGTTGGGAAAAAATGACACGAAATATGTTTTAACGTTTTTGATTGAAATACAAAATAAATAAATAAATAAATAAATGTCGCAGGGACGTTATCCGTGTTCCTCGCGGCTCTGTTCGCTGCTGATAACGCACTTCAGACGGCGGAGCGCGCGCGGCGGGGTGGTGGGGGGGGATTAATCAGTGATTGATGACACCATTCAGTCCATAACACAAAAAATATTTTTTTTTAAAAGAAGTGAAAATTACTGAATGTGTTGGAACACCAATAAATTCAAAGAAAAATAAAATGCACATAATAACATCTTGAAATAAATATAAATTGTAACATTACCAGTAATAACCACAAACCATTATTGTATTATTATTATAGTAATGATAATAATAATCATCATCATTATAGCTATAGCCATAACTGTCTCTCTCTCACATCTTGACCATGCTTCTTTTTATCTTAAAAAAATCTAATTTCTTTAAAAAAAATGAATATATTAAATATATGGTTTCCTAAATAAATATGTAAAGAATGCTAAAGTGTTGCAGTTTTTGTTGTTGTTGTTGTTGTTTTGTTGTTATTTTGTTTGTGTTAATCAGACTCACTCGTGTGGCCTCTGCTTTCCTCCTGAAGATCTCCTCCATGTTTTCTGCTACAGTCTTCACCAGCTTTGCTCCATCAACCTCCTCAATCCTCACTGACTTCTCCTGGTCCTTAAACTTCTACATACACACACACACACACACACACACACACACACACACAGTCCCTAACATCAGTAAGGTATCACTGCATCGCTTCCATTAGCTGGAAGAGGAGGGTGAAGATATTTAGATGGCAGTCAAGTGGCAGAGAAGGGGCAGTGATGGGGCAGCAAGGGGGCAGTGAGGGGGCAGTGAAGGGGCAGTAAGTGGCAGTGAGGAGGCAGTGAGGGGGAAGTGAAAGGACAGTGAGGGGGCAGTGAGGGGGCAGTGAGGGCAAAGTGAAGAGGCAGGGAAGCGTTGGTGAAGGGGCAGTAAGTGGCTGTGAAGGGGCCATAAGTGGCAGTGTAGGGGCAGTAAGGGGCAGTGAGGGCAAAGTGAAGGGGCGTGCAGTGGCAGCGAGGGGACAGTAAGGGGCAGTGGGAGGGCAGTGAAAGGACAGTGAAGGAACAGTGAAGAGGCAGTGAAGTGGCAATAAAGGGACAGTGAAGGGGCAGTGACTGAGGTTATAGAACTCACAGATAAACCCAAAGACTCCGTTCTCTTCACTTCACTACAGTTCATTTCTGTCAGTCTTTTTCATGGTTTAGATGCACCTGCAGATCCACCAGGCTCTTTATAGCACTGTCCTGTTCTCATCCTTGGTGTGGAACTATTTCTCCTCCCCCTCCACCACTTTCTCCTCCACCCTGAGAGACTGTTTGATGAGTTACAGCTCTGATCTCTCCTCTAACTGCTGTACTCGTTCACTGATAGCACCTCTGATTGGCTGATAAGACACCCCCTTCACCAAGCACGTCTCTGATTGGCTGAGAGGCTGCTGCAGTGTGTGTGAGTGGCCGAAGTGCAGCTGGGATGGGTGCGCTGGGAGTGTTTTGTGTGTGTGTGTGTGTGTGTGTGTGTGTCCCCACACGTGGTTGGAGGGTAATTGAAATGGAGTCTGAACGCAGGAGAAAGATAATAACGCGTCAAGCCTGGGTGGGCCAGGATAATGAACTACACTTCAGACAATGCTGAGCCTGCAGAATACACACACACACACACACACACACACACACACACACACAGACCACAACAGAACAGACTCTCAAGGCAGCATGTTGTAAGTGTAATAGAGACTCAAAAGCATGTTCGCGCACACACACACACTTACACATTACCAGTCAATAGGATTAGACCTGCTATTTATGCGACTAAAAGTGTTTAGGGTGGATTATATGCTCTCACTGCACACAGCAGATGTGGCACACACACAAACACACACACAAACACAATCATATACACTCATGCAAACACTGTCTGTACAGTGATGTGCTGCTAAGGAAAGTGTTTTAAACTATCTGGGTGGGGGGGTGTCTGGGGTCTGATCAGTTCATTTTGACAACTCACAGTAAATCATACTGTGTCTTAAACCACATGTACAAGTCTGATCCACCTTAATGAAGATCTGGACGTGGGTTGAGAAATCTGATTTTCGCTTAACTATTCCTTTAAGAATGCTCTGAAGATCATGCTATGAAGATCATGTTTTACTTATTATATCAAATATAATTCATTGTTCATTGATAAATCTGTTCATTGATATTCACTAGTTCTTTTGTCATTGTATTTAATATCTATTTAGTCATTCTAGTAATTATGCATTAGGTTATATTAAAAATCTGGTCAGTTATTGTATTAAATACACATCATAATTACATTAGATATATTATTCTGTTTCTATATAACATATATGTTTAGTTATTAAATATATGATCAGTAATTTTAAATATCTGATCAGATGTTTTGTTAAATATTTGTTCGGTCATTGCATTAGATATTCAGTTTCTGTATTAAATATAATTTCAGTTCTTATTTTTAAACACATGTACAGCTGTATTAAATATCTGTTATTATATTAAATATCTGTTCAGATATACTATTAAATATCTGCTCAGTTATTACATTAGATATATAATTCAGTTTCTATATTACATATATGTTTAGTTATTACTTTTTAAATATATGATCAGTTATTTTAAATCGCTGATCAGTTATTTTGTTAAATATGTGTTCAGCTATAATAAATATCTGCTGTTATTGAATTAGATATACAGTTTCTGTATTAAATATATGTTCACTTCTTATTTTTAAATATATGTTATTATATTAAACATCTGTTATTATATTAAATATCTGTTCAGATATAATATTAAATACATATTTACTTATTGTAATTAATATATGTTCAGTTATATTAAATGTCTGTTATTATATTAGATATCTGTTTAGTTGCAGCTAACAAATCCTACAGATCCCCCCCATCTCATTACACCCCTGTTGTAAACGGGTGTCTGTTAGTGTGTGTGTGTACTGTATGTGTGTGTGTGTGTGTGGGGCAGGTGTTTAGTGAAGCGAAACAGTTCATTTCATGCCTGTCCTCCGCTTCACTCCTCCTCCTCCTCTCTCCTCTTTCAGTCTTCTTTTGTTTCCCTCTCCTCCTTTCGCTCCTCCTTTCGCTCCTCCATTCCTCCCTTTCTTTACTCTTCTTCAGTCTTCCTCTTATTCTTCTGACTCTTCTTTTATCCGTCCTCTGTTCTTTATTCTCTTCCTTTACTTTTATTCTTTTCTCTTCGTCATCTCTCCTTGTTCTTCCTTTGTCTTATTCCTCTTTTCCCTCTTCTTTTACTCTTCCTCCTCTTTTCTTCTGTTCCTCCTTTTCCTCTTCTTTATTTCCCCTGCTTTTGTCTTCCTTTCCTTCTGCCTCTCCTCTTTTACTCTTCTCCTCTTCTTCTACTTTCCCCCTCATGCTTTCCTCTTTTCTCTCTGGTATTTTTCTTTGTTCCTATCCATATTATTTTATTCTCATTTTCTCTCTTATTTTTTCCACCTCTCCACTTTTGTGTCTCCTCCCCTTCATTCCTTCTTTTTATTCTTCTCCTTTTTTGAATGTTCAGCTGTCAGGTGTTCAGCAGTTGAGTGTTCAGCGGCTGAGTGTTCAGCAGTAGGTGTTCAGCAGTAGGTGTTCAGTAGTCAGGTGTTCAGCAGTAGGTGTTCAGTAGTAGGTGTTCAGTAGTAGGTGTTCAGTAGTCAGGTGTTCAGCAGTAGGTGTTCAGTAGTCAGGTGTTCAGTAGTCAGGTGTTCAGCAGTAGGTGTTCAGCAGTAGGTGTTCAGTAGCACAGTATTCAGCAGTCGAGGGTTTAGCAGTCAGGTGTTCAGCAGTAAGAGGTTTTGTAGTCAAGTGTTCAGTAGCAGTAGGTGTTCAGCAGCGGTGTGATGTGTGAGCTGGTGCTGCAGGACTGTGTGTTCTAACAGCAGGTTCCGCTGCAGTAGCCGCAGTAAAATAAGACGCCGGACTGAACTGGTCCCTTTGTGTAAAAATTCAGGTAATTCAGCATAATGACCTTAATGATCACCCTTAACGATCATATTTTACAACCCAGTCTGCTGCTCCGCCCACCTTCCCGATTGAGGAAGCTGATTGGCCAGCTGTGGCTGTTTACGGTCACGGGCACTGAGCAGGACGACAAGCAAAAGTGCAAACACATGCAAGATTGGACACGACTGGAGGGGACAAATGTGTGTGTGTGTGTGTGTGTGTGTGTGTGTGTGTATGTGTGTGCATGTGGGTGTGGGTGTGTGCTACAGCATTTGTTAGCATTTACGGAACCAAATGCCTCCCTTGTAATAATGATAATAATAATAATAATAATAAAAATAACATTGTATTCATATGGAATCTTTCAAACACTAAATGCCTAAAAAGTCTCACAAAGAATGGGCAATTACAGGAAATGAGCATAAGAGTAAGGAAATAATTTGTTAAAAAATTACCAGAATTACAATGATTTTGCATTTTAAATACAGATTCCAGTTAAAAAGGTACAAGAACTAAAATCATTCCTTTGAGTTACTGAAGGTAAGGTTAGCATTGGGTAATAGTGTATG
>JBBPCX010067123.1:0-13655 GCA_037974365.1 Hydrocynus forskahlii | reverse complement strand
CGAGGTCTTGGCTTAAGTCGTTCACTGATTTTTTTCTTAGAGCCTAACTAATAATTGTTTGTGGAAACCCCCGCAGATCCATGGAAATGGCAGATATCCGCATTTTTTTTGTCTTTGTTTTTTTCATGGCAATCTATAATTTTTCATGCATTTTAGTGCTAAATTACTTACCATTCCAAGTCATTGTCTGTTAATTTCCTACACAAGCACCTCATTCTGCTTTATGAGGTACTGATCAGTGATCACATGAATCAAATTTAATTTTATGAGGAAAAGTATAAAAACACTGCTGTAATCAACACTCTTCTCTCGCAGTGAGACCAGTTGGATGGCAAAACATAAGGTAATTATTGTCATTTTGTTTAAGAGCGAGCAAGAGATTTGTTTTCTTTTAATTATTTAAGTTCTGTAAACACTGCATCATTTCTCTTATGTTGATGTTTTGTCATTTCCGTTAAAATGATGCTTTAAAGAACAATATTTTTGTTTGGAAATGAAGAGAAATATTGTCAGCTGCTCTTAAAAATTTCGGCAAAGCTGTTCAGTTCAATACTTGCACCGATAAAAGATAAAACCTGAGAAACTGAACATTTTTGTAGTGGTCTCTTATTTTTTCTCAGAGCTGTATATATGTGTGTGTGTGTTTGTATACATGTGTTTATATGTGTGTGTGTGTGTGTTGTGAGGATAAGGTGCTGAAGCAGCTCTATGAACCCAGAATACAGATGTGGAACAAATACAGATGTGGATTTTTCTTTTGGCATACGTTCCAGACATTTTCAACAAGTTGAAATTTCGGAGAAGTGGGTACAAGTCCTCAATAAGACTGGCGAGGGGGTCTCAGGGGGAGAGCTTTTGGTGCCATAATGGCTGAGATATACTGTCTACCTCAATGAGTAGGGATTTGCTGCAGCTTTGGAGATGCTGCGTGCACGGTCTGCAGGTCTCTCAGGGGGACCATATCAAAAATGGTGCAAAAGATTTTAAGGTTGTAAAATGATATTCACAAATGTACTGAAGCTAACAGTAGTGTCTGAGCACCTGCATACGAATGAAAAATCAAAATCCACAAACGAACTACAATGTGCAAAATATGTACAAAATATGTACACATATACATCTCAATTAATTCACCTTCACAAATCTGTCAAAGATTTATATATATATATATATATATATATATACATGTATATATAGGAATAATGTTTCAATGCTTCTAATCATCTGTAGATGTTCTGCACGACTGTATGGTGCTAGACTATGAAATGACATTTCTGACATTTCTCTTCACGTGACGGTAATCATCCATACTCACATCTTGCAGGTGTGCACTCTTGAACCACTTTTGCTGGAAAAATGATTGAGCAATAACAAAGTTATAGATGGTTCTGATAAGGAAAAGGAGTTTGCTTCATCCAGTCACAGCACTGAGTAGTTGCTGTCACTCAGCGCCCTCTAAAGATGGTGGTTGGTGTAGTATAGCTGGAGGAGTGGGGTTTGATACCACACTACATCAATAATTGTCCCTGGGCAAGACTCCTAACACTACTTTTGCCTTCATCTGTCACACACAAAGACTAAAAGTTACCTTGGACAAAAGCATTTGCTAAATGATGCAAATGTAATGTTGGGACTTAAATGGTCGCAATTAAGGTCAGCAACCAAGGCCATCACGGGAGAACAAATGGGATAAAGAATGTTATGCAGTCCCAAGTGGATTAAGCAAATGGTCTGGAATAAGGACAATAGTAATAGATTGTGTTAGGTAATATGTCATTCGATTTCCATGTTAATACCTAGCACCAACAGCTAGGTAAACTAATAAGTTGCGCTATCTCTGTTATCTCTCTTAAAGATGAACCTGGTTTTTACCACAGCAGTATGATTGCATGGGCTGCAATGGTCAGATAGCCTATTGCAAAACACCAAGCAGATTTTACACATGTGGTCAGCTAGCCAGCCTCTTTATCAAGCAGGAGGCAAAACACATGTTACAATACTCAGAACCACACCTTGCACAATATATGACTAACTAATCACTGCCAGTTTAAAGGCTTTGTTTAAAAGTTCTCTGTGAGAAATTGAGTTGGCCTTTTCAGATTTCCTATTTTCTGTTAAGAGCCCTATGGTTAGACAAGCATATGTTCAGGGTGTTGTGCCTTAACTATTTGTGAAACTGAATTAATTGAGATGTATTTTTGTTTCACATTTGCATATTCCAGTTCAAAATGTGAAGCTCATATTGACCTTTTTCTGATTCCATAAGACTGTGCATGTGTGTGCACAAGTAAGCGTGATGAGAAGATGGCAGAAAATACTGGCAGATGCTGTTAGTGTTTTTACATGCCAGTGTTTAATGGATGCTCTACTACACCACAATGCAGAGATCTCGTGTGCAGCAGTTATTGTACTAATATGATGCCCAATGTGATATCCTGCGTGTTCGGACACCTTTCTATCATAGCCATCAACTTCAGCAATTTGTGCTACAATAGTTTTTCTGTGGGATCTGAGTAGACTAGGCTTGTCTTCGCATCACTGACCCTTGGGCACAAAAGCTTCTGTTGCTGGCTCCTTGGACAACCATCGGTAGCTAATTATCACTGCATGCCTTGAACACCCCACAAGACATGCCGTTTTGGAGATGGCTAGATGACTGGGGTCGAGCTTCACAGTTTGATCATTGGCAGGTCCTTACACATGCAAATTTCTTTCCTGCTTCCAATGCATCAGCTTCAAGAACTGACTGTTCACTTTCTCCCTAATATATTCTGCCCATTAACAGGTGCCACTGTAATGAGAAAATTAATGTTATCCTCACCTGTCACTGGTTTTAATGCTGTGCCCAGGAATGTGCACTTTTACTATATTGAAATACTTCAGAATTTCATCACCTTAAAGTGTTAGTCATAGTGTCAGGAAAATGACCATTTTCTCCCGATGTAGGAGGTTCTTGGCCAGGTTGAGTGATGAAATAGCCTGAAAGCAACAAAAGGCAAAGCTGAAATTTGACTAATTTTACATGCTGGAAATCCACAATGTTCGGTTCATCTGAAGCTGTGCTTACATATCATTTGGTTTATATCCTGTGCTCTGGAGAAAGAGGAAGCTGTTGTGGTAACTATGTTACTGATGTTCCTCATTGCAGTGGCTGCGTTTCCCAAAATAGACTCGGCCAGAGCCAGACCCGTGTGCCCGGTTCTGGCTTCAATATTGCCGCCAAGCCACTGCTTCCATACTAGAGGCTTGTGTCTTCAGAAGCCTGGGCCTGCGCCATTCCCACTCTAAGTCCCTTCGGCTTTGATGCCCATTTTGCTGTGGCTGAGCCCTTACCTGCGTTCTCCGTAGTGATGAGCATGGAAAGCCAGAGGATGAAAGAGGAGGAAAAAGAGGACACAATCCCTCCTTCCAGTGTCAGTAAAGGGAAGCAGTGTGTGTGGTATGAACGGCAGTAACATAGGTGGTAGTGTCAATGTGAAAACAAGCAGTACTTTGCTGCTTTCTGTTTCTCAACCACTTCAGGTTAATCAAGGTGTAGCCTTCTTCACAAACTTCTCCTGACCTCCTCCTCCTCTGCAGTGAGAAGACCTGAGCTGGAGTCTCTGACCCTAACTAATTATTGATAAGCATTTGTCTCTCACACCAGTTTATGCTGTTAAAAGTGCCCTCTTCCTCGCCACTCTTGTGTAATGGCGTGCAACTGATTATTCAGCCATTTGTCCTGCACTCAGACGGGCACAAATAAGCGCTGATTGTTGCCGCTTTCCAGGCCTAATCATAAATCCTCTCCTTATATCTCCCTGAGCCACTACTCATGTCGTTTTGTTGAGCGTGCAGTTTCATGCTTCATATAGTACCCTCTAAAAGCACGTATCCCCTGTAAAACACCGCATTAGTCATACCCCACTGCCCAGGCATCGGCTATGCAGCAGTGAGTGGCATGTTGTGCTACCGTAGACTGGGGGCGCTGAATAATACAGTAACACTTTCACTCAAAGGAATGATTTTAGCCTCAGTAACCCCTGTGGCTGCAGTGGTTATGATAACTGCCATTACCCTGACTGGAGTAAGGGCAGTTTTAAAAACCACTATGACATTAAATACAGAGACTAAATTCTGACTCTAAAACACACCCCTGTAGAATACATAATTAAACAATTCTACTTTTAAAATCAAATACTTTTTTTAAGGAACAGTGAGACCAATTTTGCATGTTTTGTATTGGCTAATTGTTTGATTAGATACACATTTTACTATTGATTAGTAAAGGTCTTCAAGTATCTAGCACAATTTGATGAATTTCATTCTCAAACACAGTTCTGGCAAACAAGAGAGGGGATGACTTGGTTGAGTTTAAGCAGAGAAATCAACACAATGTGGTGAACATGTATCCTCTAGGACAGAGGTCACCAACTGTCGGGCCACGGACCAGTCATTTGGAACCGGGCCGCACAGAAAGACAGAATAAAACATATTTTATTGATTATCAAAATTTGAAAGATCTTATATTTTGAAAAAAAAAAAAAAAAAAAAAAAAAAAAAACGCTCGTCTCGGTCACGTGATACGGTACATCAAAAATGTACCGCACAAGCTAGCAAAAATTAATAAAAAAATAAACATCTTTGGGGAGCTTCTTCATATTTTTACGCAACTTTGTTTTTAGTCAGATCTATACGGTCCAGAAAATATTGTTTGTATGGAAGAGTCCCTTTTTGTATCTGCACCTGTTTCATATTCCTACTATGGGTTTCCAGATGTGCGTCTCTGACAAATGTTCCAAATATAATGGTGTTTGAAATGACCCACCTTTGTTTTCTTACTGAGATCTTTTGACATCACATACATATGTGGTACAGAATGACAGAGAACATTCAAGCCTACACAAGGTCAGCCATATTCGCTTGCTCTGTCACTAATGACCACATTTTATGGTTCTCTCTGATGAGAAGTAGTATCTTTTGTCACTGAAAATATGTCCCATTGACTATGTATATACATAGCTACTTATAAAAAAACAGCTTTTTTAAAGCAATCTAAACTTCATCCATTGCTATATTTTTTGTCCATCACTTATATGTTGTTGAACATGGAAAGGACAAACAGGTTAAGATTATTTGACCTACGTGTCTACGAAGCCTTGCTTACAATTATACTTTGTGTTTAAAATGTCTATTTTTATATTGTTTCTTTTATTTAAACCTACATAATACACCTTGAAGCATCTTTGCGCATACGTACTATATAAACACATTTGCCTTGCCTTACCCACTGCTTTTGAGCCTCTTTACTTGAGTCTCCTCTAACTGGCATGTACTTGAGAGCGCGTTGCTCAATACAGTACAGTTATATGTATAAGTACAACAAACTTGAATTGAATTGTTTTTTATTTGAAAAGGAACCGTTCTTTGTGCTATATCTGGAACATTTTTATATCATACTCCTCTCTATTTTCCCTGTTCTGATTAGGCCATTGGTCAGTGATCACCTGATGCAGAAAGTACTGATGATTTTTCAGTTTGATGGTCTATGTAATAACCACTCCAAGATGATTTAGAGCAGTGTTAAAGTCAACACTCTCTGGATGGTCGTTGAGAAGTGCATGAGTATTGCTGGCCATACCCTTTGCCCAAAGCCCATTAATAGAGTCCTCCACCCTCTCAAATAAATTGATAGCCAAAAGGGAATCTAAAATGACTGGGGTTGGGGTCTGATAAAAGGATAGGGTAGTAATGCTTTTTTTGCTTATGAGGACCACTTTTGTGCTTTATCCACCCCCTGCTCCCCCTCGGGCTTGGTTTTTTTTAAGTGTTCCTTTACACTCTATAAACGAGAGTGCAGGTTTTCACTTTCACTTAAACGGCCCAGACTGTGCCGGCATGATCATTTGCAGCTAAACCTCCTAAAAAACATTTATTGTAAGTTAATAAATGAAATTAGTAAAGCCTCTATTCTTTCAGCTCTCTCTCCATGTGCATTTGTTGCTTGTTTGGTTTTGGTATATTAGCACTTAATACTGTAACAGCTCTGGCTTTTGTAATATTTGCAGCTGCACAGGCAGCTCCCAGAATATCACCCTCGCCTCTGCCATTAGTCCTTGCGAGGAAGGCGTTGAGAAGCAAATAAAAAAAAAAAACTGAATAAATGTAATATCAAATGCAGCGTGAGAACAGCTTTCACAGCGGAACTCCAGAGAGATAACGGAGCCAGAGCGATAACGCCTCAAGAAAAAGTCATCAGACGCCAGCGCTAGCCGCAACCTCTTGAGACTAATTATGAGCGAGAGAGTTTTAGAATTAATCCACTCTTTTGATTTTTATTCTCTTTTTCTATAAAAAATTACACACCATAAAAATTACATGTACAAAACTATAAGATTTGAAATCGAGTATGTACAATTACAAAAGAAAATGTCAAATAAAAGTGACAGAACAATCAGGAAAAAAAAGAATATAATAATAATAATAATAATAATAATAATAGACTTGTGCTCCCAGTTGGACAAGGTTGTCACCGTTTATTCAGTGGTTCGAGTCCTGTTTCATTTCTCACGGGGCAGATGAAGGATGACTGACATAGATAAAGAGGAAGAGGAGGAGAAAGGTTGACGAGAGTGGCAGACGTGAGGCCTTCCCGTCTTCTAAAATCCTTCATGAGTGTGTCTATGATCCTTCGAGTCTAGATGTCTGTAAGGATGGCACATGGCGAATACCTGAAGAAAAAAAGAGAGTAAGACTCAGAATTATTACTAAGCTCTACATGGAGAGACTGTCTCCATGATGCCCATACCACACACTCTATATGTAGATGCAAGAGGCATTAGTGGAATGAAACTCACACAACCACATACACACATACACACACATACAGGGGGTCCTCGGGTCACAACAGTCTCGACATAGGACGTTTTGAGTTTACAACGCTCGCTCCTACTCCCACTCCGCTTACACCATTAGTCTTGTACTTACAGACTACGTGGGCAAACTGGTTCGGTTGCACGCGGTGGAAGAATATGCAGTAACGCGGCGTTTTCTTTTTCCTTTTTCTGTGTCTTAGTGGTGTTGTTCTGATTTTACAGCTGTGTTAGGATCGGTAAGTGACTGAGGCTAGGGTGTGTTTTGACTAACACCAAAATTCGTGTTACATCACTGTTGAAGGAACAGATCTGTGTTGTAACTTGAGGAACCCCTGTACAGATCACTGTAACACTGTAACAATTTTCTCATCACAAGCACATAATAGTCAAATTCTTAGGCGAAACACTGTGCAATTAAAGTAAGCAAATTCACAGAGAAACAATGTAAGGAAGAAATTCATTCCTGGCCGGGTGTCTAATAAATTCCATCATCAAATCAAAAGTCAAAGTTTTACTGTTACTAACCCCAGGGTATTGTTAATTAACCCTACTGAAAGATTTTTTTTTTGCTAAGATTTTTAGGTTTTTATTCAGGCTCTTGTTTTTGCTGGGATTCTTCATCTTTTTTTACTTCTACCTCTTCTGCCTTAAAATGAATTGGCCAGACCAAACCATAAGAAACCATATGTAGTAGTCCCTTATGGTTTGGTCTGGCCAATTCATTTTTAGGTTTTTATTTAGGCTCTTGTTTTTGCTGGGATTCTTCATCTTTTTTTACTTCTACCTCTTCTGCCTTAAAATGAATTGGCCAGACCAAACCATAAGAAACCATATGTAGTAGTCCCTCCCACTACTCAAACACAAGAGCGTGTTGGTGGTGGCGCTATAGTCAAGCACTACTTGACTATATCTCTTTATCATAAAACCAAAATTATTTTTACATCAGACTTCCTGTCTTCAAAATTCTTTGTCACATGCATAGTTATACAAGTACAATATGCAGTGAAATGTATCCTGAACCGCTCCTTATTTTTTATGACTGTGCGACATTATAAAATATGTACAATTTTTTAAATCAAGTCTAAATAAGAGTAAAACAATTAAAACTAGCAACACAAGCTAAATATGGAAGCTAAACTATAGGGTTTTAAGTTATAAGTGAAGCAACAATACTCTACAAAAAAGGTTTCAAGAACCATATATAGCGCCGTTCTCTAGATTTTCAGATAATATGCAAAAAAGGGTTTTTGAATATTTTGCTCAAATTTGGTGTCAATTTTACATTTTAATTTAAAAAATTGATTGGTTTTCAACATTGGGTTGCATCCCGGTCAAGCTTAAATTTACAGCTTGAATTTGAATAAAAATATACAGCCCTAATTCAGAAATGCTATAACCAATTGTCATGAAAGTTCACAGGGGGTCATAGACTATCTTCAAATTCTGGAGCAAGGAGGTGACTATAGCTGCAATCTGCCAACACAATTTCAGAAGGTATTTGGCAGCCTTAGAATTGACAGTTGCCACAAAATTTGATGTGTATCTACAAACGTGGACTCTCTACTCATGTTTCAAAACTCTAAAGCAAATCAGTTTTCATGAAACTGGGCACAAAATGTACATCTCGGTGAACAAATTTGTCCAGAGAAATATTCGGTAACTTGTATTGTTTTTAACAAATGCACAAAATATCTATTTCAAATCAGTCTTGCAGTTTTATTTATTTAATCTTCAAATTGGGTATTAATGTTACTGGTCAACCATGTGGGCAGAGTTTTTATGACTCCATTAAAGATTTAATTTTAAATAAAGTAGAGTTCACATTCTCTTAGCTTAGTTTGAATTTCTGCATGGTTACAGTCACCAGCTGAAAAGCAGTTGCAAGCGTGACTCATACAAAACTCCATGTTCTGCTCTAACTGAAACAGTTTGATTGATTTTTTAAGAAACCTCTTAGATGTGTACCTTAGGAGGGTTGTAGGTAATCAGATTATAAATAGTTGGTCATTGTAGTATCGGGTCTACTTGCAAAACCAGCTTGCCACCACAGACTGTCACTAATGGCTATATTTTTTCTTCTTCTTCTTATTACTATTATGGCTCTCCTTTAAAATGTAAGGGGAGCAAAGACCAAAAGCCATTGAAATGCCAAATTTGGATGAAAGATGTAGTGGTGCAGGCACATAAAGGGACCCACATAGGCCTGATGGTGGCCCTACACTGGTGCTGTTTGCTTTTGTGTCCATAACTCCTGAACTGTATTTTACCAATTCATTCATTTTACCAATTCATTCTGCTGTCAATGTCTACTCCAATGTGTGCGTGTATATAATATATATCCATGGTGTTCTCATATATGTGTGTGTTTATATATATGGACTGTACTGTAATTCATGCACGTACGCTGTCATTTTTTTTGGTATGAGCAGGTAAACACAGTAATAATTAAATGTAATTTTTTAGCAATAAAAATACCGTAAAAAGTACAGGTAATCACCAATAACTTTTACAGTTCAATAATGTACTGTTCACCGGTCAACAGCCTCTTTTAATTTAATTTACAGTAATAAAAATACAGGGCTTTAAGAAGGACAAAATGAAAAATAAGAGAAACACTCTAGACGCTCCACTGGGGAAATTCTGGTCTGCAGCGTCACAGGGCAGCAGCCAATCAACAGCAAGGAGAAATAAATAACATTCTAGGATTGGCTACTTTCAAACCTCCCGCCTCTGAGTACAGCGGTATTTAACCATCCCAAGACGCGCTTTCTTTGTGTTCTCTGAACAGTACAAAAACATTTATACATATATAATTTATATGGAAATGTAGCTGAATTTACATTAATATTTATGTTACAAAATCAATTAATTATATTTTTCTTAATAATTTAGCACTAAAAAAAAGCAAAAACAATGTGGAGGATATCTGCCATTTCCACGAATTTGCTGGAGTTTTCGCCAACAATTATTAGTTCGGTTCTAAGAAAAAAATGACTGAATCTCCACAGTGTTTATACACATATACATATAATTGCGTATATGAACAGGTATATATATGTAAAGGGCTGGGCAAGTTTATTTAACGCTGGCAATTATTTTACCGTGCATTAATGCAGTTTTTTAATTCCTATTATTTTGAAAGTTGCCTGCCATGGCAAATAGCTTTGGTTTTATATTTGATTTGATTACATTAATGTTGAAGTTGAGATTTATAAGAAATATTTGAACTGCAGCTGTGTGACTGTGTTAAAGGGATACTGCTCTTAAAAAGCTTCTTATTTCTTTAACGTGTTTGCAAACCAAATGTTGTTGCACTTTTGTTCACATAGCAGTACTTTAAAAATGAAAGTGTGCAATACACTACTTTTGAATTAATTATTGAATTTTGCGTATAACAATGCGATTACTCGTGATTACTCCATGATAGAAAATCATGGCTTTTGTTTATACTTGTACATGGAACCCTACTTTTGCCACCTAGTCCCTTTATTGGTTTTAGAACTGATATGCACTTGTTCAACTGAGCTGAATTTTTCATGCTTTTTCTTTGGATCTATAAATGGACATTAATTTATAAGTTTAAAAAAATGACCACCATCAGTATGGCTAATTGTTATGAAATTTGAATACCATGTCGATTAATGAATTCTCTACCAGTTAATATAATTGGGCAGTAATCAGCCTGAAGGTGGCGGGGCAGCTCACCATTTTTCCTTTTGGATTTAAAATCTGGAATCCAAAGATTTTGTGGCATGTTATTCCTTTTCTCAATGCAAACAAGTCTTAAGAGCCATCAAACTCCACTCACTTGATTTTGCGCAAATCTGCATACTATGCAAAACTTGTTTTTTAAAACAGGTCCAAGTCCCTTTGCCTGATGGTTATAATTTTGATGTCAAAACTGATGTCAAAAAGAGCCGTCATATTAATAATCATCAAAAGTATGTTGACAGTATCTCCACTACAGGCAGCTAAATCCTACTCGCTGGGAGCATAATTTTAAATGACTTAAAAAAACGGAAACTCGTCAATGTTTTATTAAATTTGACAGATGAATGCATTTGTTGATATTGAGGACATAAAATCATTTAATGTTTGAAGTATGCCTAATTTGAACTAGCCTCTGGGTATTCATCCTTTCATCTCCAGGCTGATCTGAAAACAATCTGGGAGTCTGCAATAAATTATGTTGACTTTTTTGAACGTTATTGCTGCAGTGCATGAATCAATGTAGCCAGACTTATTAAGACCTAAGAATCTAGTCCATCAGTGATCTGTGTGGTCAGTTGCTCATCTGCCCAACAGAAGGATCTTTGTTCAAACTCCAAATCTGAACAGTGTTTATGAAACACAGGATTTCAATAAGTCCAGCTGTGGTTAAGTGGGTGGGTGCTTGTCTGCAAAATGCTTTTAAATTTTGACCGAGTGGGCGATGTTTTTCTTGGAACCCTGTTATCATGCAACTATATTCATTTTGATATATAGTTAGAAACCTAAAGGACAAGCCACTTCATTAAATATGTCAACCTTATCAACCTTAATGTCCATTTTACTCACTCCACTGACCATACAGGTGGAGCTTTTAAACACTGTGTACATTCCACTTTATTAAACACACTTACCTTGTTGTTCCGCCTCACAGAAACAAAGTGCAAGGAACTCTTTAGTCTGAGAGCCCAAATCCAATCCTGGAGAGCTGGTGTCCAGCACGGTTTGGTATTTCCCTCCTCAGACACACTAAACCACGGCAATTAACAGGTGAGTCATGGAAATCACCAAACTGAGCTGGACCACAGCCCTCCAGGACCAGATTAGGGCACCTCTGTTCTAATGCTTCACTACTGGCCACAGAATATTGGATATTTTGTAGGGTGGACTATTCTCAGCCCAGCAGTGACACTGAGTTTTTTAGAAAGTCCAGTAGCCCTGCTGTGTGTGATCCACTCTTTGCAAAACACACACACACACACACACACACACACACACACACACACACACACACACATACACACATGCACACACAATTCCACTACTATGTTAGTATCAGTGCTGTGCTGAGAATGATGCACCACTCAGATAATACCTGCCCACTGGTGGTCTTGTGAGGGTCCTGATCATTGATGAATGGAGTAAAGAAAGCTACCAAGATACACCAGACTACCACCAGAATGGAGTAACACCAGTCACTAGGTGAAGGCATTCAACACACTTTCCAGTCTACATGGCTAATGCAGTTTGGCAGAGGTGAATGTAGGCGATTCCTTGTCATTTTGAAGCTGATGCATGTTGATCACCCATCAAAACGGCATCACCCATAATACAAATGGCGTTCACATGATTGCTTTCATTTCATTGTACAAAATGACATAGAAGCAAGCTGAATGCTCAGTCATTACTTCACTGCCAGACAGGCTAAGACTGGATGTCTCCACTTGCACATAATGACACATGCCCTCCAAATTTCATAATGTGTTGCAAAAAGACTACTGACTAAATTATGCCTCAGTAAGAAACTCAGTCTCTGGGCCAAATGAACCTACAGGAGAAAGCACAGTGCAAAACATGCTTTAATGTGGTCACAATAAGTGGCTGTAATGCACCTAAAATGAACATTCAGTTATCTAAGGCTAACCAGACACATAGCACTTCCCACTAACAGGCCTAAGCCTGTGAGATGCAGTGTTTAAAACATGTAGCAAAGTCAGTTTAATGGAAATGTCACAATACTGGGGACAAAATGGAAAATGCAAAATCAGTGACAACATAATGCTGGTAATAAAATGAAGATCTTTTTTACTGAAACTTTCCACAGGGACATTATTCTACTCTGGCTCAAAAATAAAAATGTGATAAATAATAACATGGGTTGCGAGGGAATACTGCATACAGATTGTGCTGTAGTTGAAATGTATGAAAATCATGTTGTTTTGTTGGCTTTTGTGAGGTCTGTGCCTCTGTTTCTGCTGGAGCGCTGCCATCCTAAAAGGAAGTGTCCCAACAACATTTTTGTCATATTTGAACACTATACTGAAATACCAATTATGTTTGAACACATGTTGAAACACTATTTGTGTCTGGCATAGGCTGACCAAAGGAGCAGGGGAGATGTGGGAGGGTGGGACATGTATTGACTCCTGCCCCGTCATATGAGATGAGCCACAGACAAGACCAAAGGTAAATAATAGTGATAAAATATATAAAATACAACATTTTATTGACCCATAACATTGACTTAAAATGGCAGCTGTCATATACTGTCATGAGTTGTCATAGTCGGTTATATCCAGTAATATACTAGAGTCAGGTTACTAGTTCCGGTAGTTGTCGTGGCATGTCCTGATGTTTGATATTTTGACTCCTAACTGGACACATAGTAGAAGAAATGGCATGTGGCTCATGATCGTGGCAAAAAAATGTGACCTTGAGAGGAAATAAGCCTCAAAGATAATAAAAAAAAAAATGAATCAAATCATAAATATACTAGAATCTGATTGTACTGTTGACATTGATAGAGTGCTTTACACCTAGTCTTCTTATTTTCCTTCTACTTTCAGCTGCATCCGATTAGGGGTCGCCACAGTCAATCAACCATCTCCATTTCCTTCTGTCCTCTGCATCTTCCTCTCTAACTGCCTGCATGTTCTCCCTCACCACATCCATTAACCTCCTAGCAGGCCTTCCTCTTCTCCTCTCCCCTGCAGCTCCATCTTCAGCATCCTCCTCACAACACACTCAGAGTCTCTCCTCAGCATCCTCCTCCCAACACACTCAGAGTCTCTCCTCAGCATCCTTCTCCCAACA
>JBBPCX010067122.1:2466-13655 GCA_037974365.1 Hydrocynus forskahlii | reverse complement strand
GTCTAGAACAGGTGTTTACCCTCAGAACTCAGAGTGTATCAGTAAACTCTGATTTCAGTAAATATAAACAGTGTAAACCAGTCTAGAACCGTTGTTTGTTCTCCTACACTCTCACCGTTTGCTGCTCTTTCTCTTGGCGCGCTGTCACTTGGCCACTCTCCGGAGCCCCTCCCTCTGTGGGTTTTCCCCTCCCACTTGTGGGTGGAGACTATCCTGAACGTTCTCCAGATCTTAAAGATGTTGTGTTTTTTCTGTTTGTTTCTAAGGCTTAAAATCAAAGAAATGTGTTCATTTTTGTTCCTCATGTTCATTTGCAGCATGTGATGGCATTTTAAAAACCCCTGTTAAAACTATGTTTTTAAATTACAACAACAGGAACATCAAACAAAGCTCAGCAGGACATCTCAAGCATCAACACGCACTGGGGGAACTTCCATATAAGGAGCTGTTTCACTGTATGGGGATGATTTACCATTTGTTTTGCCTTTTCAGCATGTGCTGCTTGTGTTCTAAGAGTAACTGGTTTTTTGTTTCTCCGGGGTATAAATATGATGAGACAAACATGGATTAGGGGCTGCACAAGATGAAGGAATACACAAATGAAAGGAGACAAAAATGTGTTGACTTGAGCTGAAGACTGCACGTTTATTTGACAATGACATTTGAAGATGACTGCAGCTTCAATAAAATCTCCAAAAAAAGTGTAGACCTAGAAGGAAGCCTTCTCTCTAATCTAAGCATCAACAGAAGCACCTGAAGTTTTGCTAGATGTTGATAGAACTTTGACTGATAGTCCTGTTATCTGTAATGGTCTCAGGTCTTTCAGAACCATGTTATGATATGTTGGTTTACACTGTACGATTTTGTTCTGTTCCCAGATAAAAGATGAAGCAGTCATGTTAATTTCTTTGGTTGTGGCTCCTGTGCTTTGTGTCAGTATGTTAAATTTGACCATATTTTTGCATTCGACTGCATGTCATTTTTTAATGGGTCTGGTGTGTATCCAGATTGTCCTCAGGAATCCCTTGCGTTTCATTGGACTGTCCAAACTGTGAGATGTTGGTGTAGCTGGTATAGGAGCTCTTTGCCTGCTGCCGTCAGCTCATTAATAAACACTCGTCCTCTATGCCAGTCTCAGCCCCCCATCTATCTCTCATTCCTCCCCCATCCTTCTCCTTTTGCCCCCATTCCTCACTCCATCCTTCCTCCACGCCTCTCTCGCTCCGTCCCGCTCTCCAGTCGGCCAAGGTCGAGCGCTTTTAAAGTGGGTTTGAAAACAGAGTGTACAGTCCCAACCCCCCCTTCTCTCTCTGGTTTAATAAATGAGGGATAACTCACATTGAGGCTGTAACATTCTTCCTGCCTTTTTCTATTTCTTGGTTTCTTGTAACGTCCACCCTGTCTTCTCTTAGGTTTCTTAGCCTTTCTATGTTCTACTGTTTTTTCCATGTATGTTATTGGCTATGTCAGTCATGTGTCTTTGTTTTGATGTTAGTCTCCATCCCAGCCCCTCTGTAGTACTTCCACCTGAGTCTTGTTCCTGTCTCCTCCCCAGCCCAGGTTTTTCTCATTTGTTTAGCTTGTATATCTAGCCCGTGTTTTGAGTCTAGTTTTGTTGGTTCTTGATGTGTTTACTCAGTTCTGTTTGTGTTTTGTCGCCCAAGTTGCCCAAGTCACAGTTGGCTTTATTTAAGACACTCTTCCATTGGCACAATGAACCATGTTGTACCGTGAACAAATGTTTTTCCATGATAAATAAAATGAGCCGAAACCGAGCCTGAGCTGCTCAACGGCAGGGCTGAAAGTGGGCCGCAGCTGAAATGACTGCAACACTGCTTTCTGATTGGTCTAAATGTCATCACAACACGGAAAGAGGCCGCTGTTTATTTACCGTCCACGCAAAAAGCAACAATGTAGACACAAATTAACAACTGAAGTACAAGCACGACTGTCTTTGGGCTAATGATACATTTCACTGGGAGTTTTCTACGACACTGACTAATTTATCTTCATAACTCTGTGAGAAACGTGAAGGTGATCCTAACAAGTGATTTGGGTTTCCATCACGCGGATAAAGAATGCAGAGAAAACATTTAACACTCAAAAAGACTATAAATAATAAAAGACCACTTTAACAAAAGCAGCTCTGACAGAAAAACTTTCCGCCGGTTCGACTCCATGGACGCGGTTTCGGGACAACAGGACATAAACTGTGGAAGAGAATCGAGTCAGAAACACCGTTATCAGACTGAGATACACTGTAACATCAAAACATGATGCAACTTCAGTACCATCACAGTACAGTTTAGCTACAGAGCGGTTCCTGTAGACTTGTGGAAAAGTGCCTTTAGTTTAGTTCAGTGTCCTTTTAGTTTCTCATTTAGTCTCCTTTTTCTTGTTGTTTTGTTAAGAAATTCCTGTTCACAATTTTCACAATTACACCGTACTTCACGCTCTACATCTCCACATGACCAAGGGATTTAAGATTATCACTGTGTGTGACCGAGAAACTCTCCTGTCTAACACATTATTTCACCTTCTACTGTATTTTATGAGGCACTGCATTTATGGCATATAGGAGCATATTCGTGTGTGTTTGTATGTGTTTGTGTGTGTGTGTGTGTGCGTTTGTTGGTTTATGTGTGTGTATATATATATATATATATATATATATATATATATATAACCCCCTCACCCTCTCTACTCTTTGGCCCTCTCTTCCCCACTCGAGCCCGAGCCGATTGCATTGGAAACCAGTTTGATTACGTTTGAGATTAGAGTGAATTATGCTGCTGTTACCTGCTCCACCTTCATTCTACTCTGTGCTGGTGACCTTGGGGGTCATAAAAAGGAAGGTTGCATTTATCACCCAGAGATGGAAGAGAACCTCAGCCGCCCACAAAACTCAACTCACGGTCTTATTTCAAAATAAATAATTCCATCATTATTAGTCCACCCACAAATGGGTGGCTACTTTGGTCAAGCTTTACAGAACACCAATTTTAACCTGACATTTTAGGAGCAAAACATTTATTTCTACTTATGATTTCTTGTAGCTTTCGTCAGGTGTAATGCAGGATGAAGAGGGATCAAACCAACACAGACTTCATTCACTATAACAGACAAAACAAGGAAGAACAAAAACACTAGAAAATGTAAGAGGCAGAATAAGGATGTACAGTAATCCCCTGCTTTTATGTTACGTTTTAAAAGCACTGGCATGTAGTGAAAAATCCTGTTGTTGTGTTTTGGTTAGGGTGTAAAATTTAGGCATTTAAACCCTAAATATGCCCCAAATATGTTTCCAAAACATTTTAATTTCATTTTAAACTCAATTTAATATGTTACCCTTAACGAAAATATAAAGGTAAGCCCATACAGACTGTACTGTAATTCATGCATGGGCATTTTCTTTGGTTAAAGCAGACATTGGACGGCGACTGAGCTCAACAGCTTCTTTTCCTTTAATTTACAGTAATAAAACTACTGGGCTTTAAGAAGAACAAAACGAAAATCAAGAGAAACACTCAAGATGAGTCGGGGCAGACTGGCAATCTGTGCGTTCTGGAGAAGAACGGCTGTCCGGTGCACGGCAGCCGTCGGCCTGTCTTTCTCGGCCGAGACACAGACCTCTGTGCAGCTGATGAAGAAAGTCCAGCTGTGTTTTAGTCCCAGTCCGCCCCTGCTCTGAGTACAGCATATTTAATTCCCAAAAGTGTTTTCTTTGTGTTCTCACAACAGTACAAAAACATTTATACAGTTATATTTTATATGGAAATGTAGCTGAATTTACGTTCATATTTGTTACAAAATGAAAATGTAAATGTAAGCCCGTATCCCGTCTCCCACAATTAATTAATGCAAGCATGTTTTCTTTGGTATGCGCTGCCGTTTTCTTTGGTATAAGCAGGGTAAATACAGTAATAATTAAATAATTTTTTTAGTAATAAAAATACAGTAAAATGTATGGGTAATCACCAATTATTGTTACAGTTCAGTTATTTACTGTTCGTCGGGCAGCAACCCGCCGGTTAAAGCAGACATTGGACAGCGACTGAGCTCAACAATCTCTTTTTATTAAAGTTTTTTCTGTAACAGTTAACACTCACCTCTCACTTGCTCATCAGCAACACACACACATTGTGCTGCTCCTATACACACCTCTCTCATCCCCCTGACCCCATCCAACCCTGTATGGTGCTCTCATTGATGCCGTAATGACGCTACAGCAGCATCACTTTTTCCTTACCGGAGCATATCCATGAGTTCAACCTTCTCCTCGAGTGTCTTACACCTTCTCTTGTGCTTAGGTGCATTGCCAGGAGGCGCAGGGCGTTTAGGCGGAATCTTATGGCTTTTAGATGAACGAAATGAAAACACAAGAACAGGAAGGCTGCTGCCAATAACTCAAGATTCAAGATTCTTTATTCATCACAGTGAAAAGTATCCTGAACCGCTCTTTTTGACTGTGCATTATAAACAATAAGCTATAAATTAAAAATATGGAATTCTCTGGAACACACTAAAGTAGAAATGCAAAAAAATAGATAAATAAAAACTAAAAAAGAGCACAGTCTGAACCCTACACTGATTTATATTTAGATGAATTTATATTTGGATTACTATTTATGTTACAAAATTAGTACATTTTTCTTAATAATTTAGAAGTAAAATGCGTAAAAAAACATATTGTCACGAAAAAAGCAAAAAAAAAATGTGGAGAATAATTGCAGGTTCCACGTTATTGTGGAGATTTCCAGTTAGGTTCTCAGGAAAAATCTGCATGTGACTGAATCTGCGACTCCTGATCCGTGTAAAACCTGAGACCATAACAAAAACAAAAGAGCACATAGCTCAGTAGAAAACAACAGAATGGGACAAAACATCTCTATTTTTGTTACATCTCTGTTTTTCACCTATTTTTGCCCAGTTGTATATGCTGGCATCTAATCCATATGCACTATGCATGTACACTTTGCATGTTTTGATTTTTTGAAGTTTTTCACATTGTGGTCACCTTGTCAGTCAGTATATATATGCCGTATATATGCAGTCAGTCAGTATGTCAGTATATATGCTGGTATGACAGTGAAGCCAATCCCTTCTGCCATGCTAGGACAAGTAGTACTATAGTACAGTACAAAAGTATTTGGCCCCCATTCACATTGTTTAAAGCTATTTTTCTCAATGTGTGATACAGAGTAAATACAAACAAACAGGAAAGCAGGAAAAAGTATCAGGTTCTGTTTGTAACAGTAGTTGATATTGTGTGAGCTGGTGAGGAGAACACAGGTTCGGTTCCAGATTCCTCCTCGGTTCCTCCAGCCATTGTTTGGATTTGTGAAACTCCATCAGCAGCTCCTGATATAATTTAATGTAGGACTGTTCGAGTTAAACCAGGTTTCTGATGGAAACTACAGTAATACTGAACTTCCACAAGAACTCTGTCACACACACACCAGTCGAGTGACACGTGTTCAATCTGTGATTGGGCTTATCCACCACGCAACATCGGGCAACACTTCGGCCAGAGCGTGACAAACTCACTGAAATACTGAACATAACATCACTATTTACTGTAGAATGGTATTTGTGTTTATTCTTTTTAGTTTTACTTAGTATATCAATGTCAAAAAACACTCACCGCTCATCTGAACAGTTTTTAAATCTTATTTTCACAGTACTGTGCATAAGCTAGGCTACTTCAGAGCAGTGAAGTCTATGACATAAATGTAGCATTTGTGGACGGGATCTGCTCAATACACACATTTCCCTCTTTCGTTATTCTTGTTTCCTTATCTCCTCTACCCTTGCGTTTGCACACCACATTACTTTGGTGCACAAGGGTTAAAGAAATAGTTGTGGTCTTGAAAAATTTTAGGTCTTGAAAAATAGAAACTGATTTCTTCTGCAAAGATTATGTAACAGTTTGCTTTTTTTCAGTTTGAAAAAGTGCAGAAACTGACCGGTTTTTAGGGCTTGATTAGAAATGCCTGTGAAAGTGAAAAATTATTTTAAGAAGATTTGAAATCACTTGGGATTGACTTTGCTTTTTTGTATGTATATGTTACAAAACATTCAGTTTATAGTTCTAGTTGGTTTTAATTTTCAGTTTTTTTCCTAATTCCAATTGGTTTTTTTTTCAAGCAAGGACTTTTACTGACTTCTTACTGACTTTTAAATTTTCCTTTCAACATACCCACCCCCCCACACCCTAACACCCCTCCCACCGCAACACCCCCACCCACCCAGTCCATTTCCTGATCACACTGTTCACCTGCCTTGTCAATGGGTCTTAATGAAAAGGACCTGGAACATAAGGACTTCCATTGGAAGCATGTGGGGATATTGATTAGGACAGTCAAGGTCATGCTCTCTCTCTCTCTCTCTCTCTCTGAATCTCTCCATCAGTCTGCAGTCCGTCTCCCTCTAACAGGCCAGGTTACTGCTCTCCGCTCTTCAAAGGATTCAATCTCATTGCTGGCCATGTACAAAAGCAACGACAACAAAAGTGATGGCCGAGTCTGGAAGGAAGGGACGTGATCAGAATAACCAGTCTAAAAGCACAACACACACTCACACCCACACAGTCACAGATCTCACAGATTTTTATTTTCTTCAAAGTCAGGTTCATCATTTCAACTCATCTACAGTCTGTCCAGTCAGTGATTTCCATCAAATCAAGCAAAAACATAAGATTTAATCATTCACAAGCCTATAACATTTCAAAAATGTACTCAGTATTGAAATTTTGCTTTGAATCACCTTGTTGGTATAAAATACTATTTACTGTCAATCTGTCTTATCTTTAGATTAAATAGATTAAATGTAATAAATGGGAACAAATATTGTACTGTGACAGGCTGCAAAGTGTCTAAAGGTACAAGGAGCCTAGATAAAGGCATTCCAACCACTCAGCATTCAGCACCACCAGCATACTGATCACCGCCTGATCATCTGGAATCATCTGCCCCTGTTTCTTCACAGGTTCAGGACTTCAGTTAGATGGTCTTTCTTCTGCTTGAATGATTCATACGTAGGTAACTGTGTGTCTTAACAAACTAAAATCATTCCTCTGTAACTGGTCAGAGTCTTTGAAAGTACTTCAGGAAGCCTGGAGAACTGTTTCTCAAGACCACCTTAATAATGCAAGAATGTCTGGATCTTTGGAACCAAAATATGAAGAAGTGAGGGGTGGCTCAAGACTTTTAAACTGTGGTGTAGTTAATCAACTAAGACACTCATCCAGCTCTTCATTAAGGTGGTCCAGACTTTTCTATGTGGTTTAGGACACAATATGCCTTACAAAATGTCAACATGTTTTATAGTAGGACTTACAAAATGTCAAAATGCTTTATAGTATGACTTACAAAATGTCGACATGCTTTATAGTATGAGTTACAAAATGTTGACATACTTTATATATACCAACCCTTGTGTTGTCTAAAAGGGGGCATGTGAAGTTGGAACTAGCCAAAACTAAAAATTGGAACATTTTTTGTCAGCTATGGTCAGCTAACTAAACTACAATTATTGCTTTTTGCTTTTGCTTTGAAAATCTATGACATGAGCAGACAGGTGTCATGTTGGATCTGGGAAAGAGCAAGGGGATCTCGGAGAACAGGGTTTTAGTCACAAGACTTGAACAAAGAAGAGTTTCACAGAACAGAACTGTAATCTATAACACAGCATTCCCTCTGAGCCTAGTCCCTCTAGTGGACCAGCGAAAGTCAGATAAAGTCTTTAACCTCCAGTGAGGGTCAGATGCATTTGGCGCACACAGCGCTCGAGAGCTGTAGGGCTTTCCCTGGACAGCTGCTTTGACGGCCTCTCCTGTCACTTCTGCAAAGGGTGAGACAGAGAGGAGAGTTACTATTTTGAAAGCTTGAGAGATCAGCGAGTTACCACGCTGATCCTTGAGCAGGGTTTCAGAAGGAGCGAGCTCCAGTCTGCAGGCGATGGCAAGGCTCAGACTCGTTTCCTTTCCAATCCTTTCTCACAGCCAGGCCGAGGTAACAGAGGGGAAAGAGAACGGGAGAAATGAGGGTGACAACGCAACGCCTTTCTGGATCAGCTGGCTCTTATGTGGTGGGACACAGAAGGCTCGGCACAAACAACCAATCACAACACGAGACAAGTTAACTCTAACTGAAGAGTGATGATTACTAAACCTTACCCAGATGCGGCACCTGGCAACCCTGTTGTGTAACCACTAATGAGGCGGTCCGGAACAGGTGGGTTGCCAAGCACCCAAGACAAACAAACACAACTCACACGTGGACAGAAGGGGATTCCCCCTCCAGGCTAGAACTCCGGTGACGCTCCTCTCTGAGGGCGGGTCCTGGGAGCCCCAGATGTGACAGAGCCCCCCCCCCCTCTAGATCCAGCTCCTGACAAAGCTCCACCTCTTACCTCACCTTAGGCCACCAGTACTTTTGGACCCCTGGATGCCCCGCCGTGGGGGTTGTGTGCGCCCACTTGATTACTTGGTTCCTGAGTTGCTCTGGAACATCTGTTTTATTTGCAGGACAAGCCAGGGGTGAAGGATGAAGCCCCTTTTGGCGCTCAGTTTCTGAAGTGAGTTCAGTCTGGAGTTCGGCGTTCAGCCCTTGCCGGTATGCTGCTATTGGGGCAGGTTCATTCCAGCAGCTATCAGCTGCAAGGATGTGGAAGTCGATGGAATCTGCTGCAGATTTCATGCCCTGGTGAAGCTGGAGGAGGCACATGCTGCTGCTTTTTTAAGCACAGCCCTGAATTGAGGGTAATTATGTAACTCTGAGCCTCCATTTCGCCAGACCGCCGCTGCCCAATCTTGGGCCCTGCCTGTGCGCCACTGAACCAGGAAGGATATCTTTTGGTGTCCTATCATCTCGGGAAATTCTGCAGAATACAGGTCACAAGCCATTTGGAATTTTTTACAACCCGAAGGGTCTCCTGCATACCTTTCTGGCCGCAAAACGCGTCTTGGTGCTTGTGCACACACAGTTGTGATCTGGGTGGGCGCGGGAAATACTGCGGGTGCCGGTTCAAGCGGCGGGGGTGGCGCCTGGTGAGGAGCGAGGGCCAGATTCGTTACCGCTCCTGCCAGTTGGTCCAACCAAACGTGCACTCCTGCTAGGCTCTGTTGGAGTAGTTCCATCTCCGATGGTAGCAGGATCCCTGCTGTGTCCATGTGAATGGTGTTGTCATCTGTCATGTCGGATCAGGAAAAGAGGACGCAAGAGCAAGGGGATCTTGGAGAACAGGGTTTTAATCACAAGACTTGAACAAAGAACAGTTTCACAGAACAGAACTGTAATCTATAACACAGGATTCCAGAACAGTAATCTATAACAAAGGATTCACCGATAGTCAGATAAAGTCTTTAACCTCCAGTGAGGGTCAGATGCATTTGGCGCACACAGCGCTCGAGAGCTGTAGGGCTTTCCCTGGACAGCTGCTTTGACGGCTTCTCCTGTCACTTCTGCAAAGGGTGAGACAGAGAGGAGAGTTACTACTTTGAAAGCGTGAGAGATCAGCGAGTTACCACGCTGATCCTTGAGCAGGGTTTCAGAAGGAGCGAGCCCAAGTCTGCAGGTGATAGCAAGCCTCAGACTCGTTTCCTTTCCAATCCTTTCTCACAGCCAGGCCGAGGTAACAGAGGGGAAAGAGAACAGGAGAAATGAGGGTGACAACGCAACGCCTTTCTGGATCGGCTGGCTCTTATCTGATGAGACACAGGAGGCTCGGCACAAACAACCAATCACGACATGAGACAAGTTAACTCTAACTGAACAGTGAGGATTACTAAATGATTGCGGCGCCTGGCAACCCTGTTGCGCAACTGCTAATGAGGTGGCCCGGAACAGGTGGGTTGCCAAGCACCCAAGACAAACAAACACAACTCACACGTGGACAGAAGGGGATTCCCCCTCCAGGCTAGCACTCCGGTGACGCTCCTCTCTGAGGGAAAAAGGTTATTATGTGGAATAACCTTTGTTTTATGCTTGAATTATTCATTCATAGGTCACAATGTTTGGTACAAAATTGATTTCAAAGCATTTCTCAACATGTACAAGTCACTCGATGGTTTGGGTCCTAAATCCATTTCTGATATGTTTGATGTTTATGATCCTGGTGGGTGTCTTAGATCTGCAGGAGCTGCTCACCTAATGGACAAAAGATCTGAAACTAAACCTGGTGAAATGGTGTTTATCCACTATGCTGTCCAAACAACTGCCCATCAGTATCAGAACTGCACCAACTGGAGCTTTAAAAAGCTGCTAAAAGCAGTACTATTCTCCTCCGGCTGACAGGTCTGGGGGTTTATGTGAGTGGGTGGCCAGCAGAGGTCACCCTTGTTTAAGAGTGAATTTAGTTTTGTGTGAGCTTTTATTTTGAAGGTATGAGTTTGGTTTTTCATCATTGCCAGCTGTGTTTCATTTGTGTTTTGTTTAGTCATTGGGGTTTGGTATTTAAGGGAGTTTGTGTGAAGTTTTAGTTGCTGGTCATTAGTTCGTTTGTTTTGTGTTCCTCCTTTTGTTGGTTACAGGCCATCGAGCCTTTTTTGAGTTCTCGTTAAATAAAATAAATACAAGTATGGAATCCTGCCTCCACGCCTGCCTTCGTTGGGAGATTGGGGGAACACGTGACAGAATGACCAGCCATAAACCCAAGGCAGCCACCACTCCGCCGCACAAATTGCCACCCACAGCAGCTACGGGGTCCGGCCAGCACGTAGCCATGACCAGGACCCAGCTGCAGCTGCAGTGGGAATTGCAGAAACAGCAGGAGGAGGAGCTGAAGGAGCAGTTCCTGACAGTGGTAAGCCTGCTTCGGGAGCAAGCCAACCAGCAGCTGCAGCAAACACCGGAGGGACCAGGGACCCTGCGAGCTCTGGCCATTCGTGCACTGCCCGGGTGGCGTTCGAGCCGACACTCCAAGACCGAGCTCCCGAGGGCCGAGGCTATGCTCCAGAGACCCGTGCCAGCTCCCCGAAGACGGCTACAGCCTCCTACACCAGCCCCCCGGCTTTGCCCACCAGCACCAGGTAGCATAGGGAGGGTTGGTGTAGGGGAAAGAGTAGCTGCAGCCTCAGCTTTAGCCGTAACTTTGGCCTCGGCCCAAGAGCCTGTAACTTTGGCCTCGGCCCAAGAGCCTGTAACTTTGGCCTCGGCCCAAGAGCCTGTAACTTTGGCCTCGGCCCAAGA
>JBBPCX010067121.1:0-13656 GCA_037974365.1 Hydrocynus forskahlii | reverse complement strand
CTGTCAACGGCAGTTATGTCTAATGGCTGGGATAATGCCACCAGTCTCACACCCAACTGGGCAGCAAAAGCTTGGTCAATGAAGTTCTCCACTGTCCCCAAAAGAATCGATTGTGAGACTGTATAGTGAGGTGGGGAACGGTCGGCATGGTGGAGGAGATGATGGTGGGACCAGGTGAGTTCTTCCCCCATTCACCTGGTCTGATGGTTCCCCTGGACAGAGAGGGCAGACTGCACGATGGTGGTTCGCGGAGGTGCAATAGGCACGAAGGCCTTTGCGATATAAATGCCTTCCACCACATATCGGCTGACCGAATGGTCTCCCTGCCACAGATGGTATAGGCAGGAGTCGGTCTCCACCTCGCTGTCCAGGTGTTGGAAGGCGGCCCTGAGCTGATGAGTGAATTTGGGGTAGGAGTGGGCAGAGTCCTGGTCGGTTCTCAGGTCCCAAACGCAGATTGAACGCGAGAGATTTGGTAGATTATGCAGTTATGACTTATGTGTACGCTCTCAGCAGAGAGTAGAGATTCCCATTGGGAATCCGCGTTCTCACACACACACAGTGAAGTAATAAATAAGAAAGAACCAGAGTACTCATGGCTGAAGTCGAGCAGAGTTGAAGCGTGCTGGAGAAACAATGACTGAGCACTGGATGACTACCACTTCCTTGTTTATATACCGTGTGGTGCACTTCATTTCAGTCTGCTCATGACACATGATCTGTTCAATGAAACTGCACGTGTCATTCACCCAAAAACATGACTGGAAAGGCGTGATTAGTCAAAACTTTGGAAATAAGTTTATCACTGATTATCCTTATTTCTGCCATTTGAGCCCATGTTTTACACAAGTATCTAATGTCTGATTGAATAAATTGTCTAAATGACTTGGGAAAGTCTAAATTACTTGGGAAAGTCTGACCATGATTATTAAACTTTCCTTTGCCTTTTTAAGTCATTTGAAAATAAATAAAGAATAATTAATACTATTATAACACCAAATACCTCCCACACCTTTGTCTAATTAAGAGAATACTAGAGGATTTACGCAAGTAAGATAATTTATCAGCCAGACTTTTGTTCCCATCACTGATAAGCTTCATCTGAGATAAGGGAGCTCTCACTGCCGTGTGTGATCTGGATTTGTACATTGATGTTCATTGGATGCTCTGAACAGCAGTATGCATCATATAATGTGCTGGTTAATAAATATGAGGCACATACACTACAAATGTATTAGGATTAGTATCTGAACATTAAAAGTATTAGGATGCCTGAACATTAAACCAACAGGGACTTTGCATTCAAATGCATAGACTTTAACATGGACTTTAACATCCCCATTTTGCAGCTATAACAGTTTTCACCCTTCTTGGAAAGCCTTCCACAAGATTTTGGAGTGTTTCTCAGGAATTTGTGCCCATTCATTCTGTAAAGCATTTATGAGGTCAAGTACTGATATTGGATCATAAGTTTTGGCTCACAATATCCATTCCCGTTCATCCCAAATGTGTTGGATGGGGTTGAGGTCAGGGCTCTGTGCTCATCTAGCCATGCCTTTATGGACCTTGCTTTGTGCACTGGGGTGCAGTTATGCTGGAATAGAAAAGGGTGTGTCCACAAAGATGGAAGCATGGTGTTTTCCAAAATAGCTTGTTATGCTGTAGCATTAAGATTGTCCTTAACTGGGAGTAAGGGTCAACCTGATTTCAATAATTAAGAGGTGTGTCCCAATACTTTTGTCCATATCATGTGCATTTATGACCCCTGTTTTGTCTGTAACTGGATCCTAGACTTCCTGACTGGGAGACCTCAGTCAGTCAGTATAGGGAGCAACATCCCCAGCACGCTGAGCACAGGGGCCCCCCAGGGCAGTGTGCTCAGCCCTCCGCTTTTCACGCTGCTGACACTGTGGTGGGTTTGATCAGTAAGAATGATGAGGCAGCATATAGAGAGGAGGTGTGGTGGCTAAGGGACTGGTGCAGAGCCAACAAACTGCCCCGAATATGGATAAAACAAAAGAGATGGATCTTGATCTCAGGAAGGCACGACATGATCACACCCCACTGAGCATCGGCAGCTCCTTGGTGGCGGCTTCTCCCTGCTCCCGTCCAACAAAAGGTTTCATAGCCTACGGGCCTTTACTGCCAGAATGGGGAACAGTTTCTTCCCTCAGGCCATCAAACTCAACCAGAACTGAAACATAAAACTGTACCCCGCCACAATATTTATAATATTGTCATATTTATTTCTGTATACCTCTGTTCTGCATTTTTGCACACAACTCTCTGCTGCTAGAATACCTGTTACCTGTCAAACTACTGTGTGCATCCAGGCTGTAGCTATTGTCGATTGCACTAAATGTTGTCTTGGCTGATGCTCTTATCCAGAGCAACTTACAGTAATTAGTGACAAGGACAGTTCCCCTGGAGCAACCGAGGGTTAAGTGTCTTGCTCAAAGAGACAATGGTAGAAAGTGGGGGTTTGAACCTCAGGGGTGTGTCTACAGGGGGACTGGGGACAAGCCCTGCCCCCCCGAGGCAGGGGTGTGACCATGGGGGGCTGGGGTGGGCACTGTCCCCCCAGAGACAAGCCGTGCACACCCTGCGAAATGCTCCATCTGTCCAATGAAAACTCTGGTTTTTCAAAACTGAGCTGCTTTCCAATTGGCCCGTTTGAGTAGGGCGCATGTCCCTCACCGTGCTGCTGCTGACACAGTTCACTTTGCCACGCATTCTGCAGCATGTTTTGGACCTTTCTTTAATTAAAACAACGAATAAGTTCCATTCTTATTTTATTTTCTGCTTGGTAAGACCAAAAACTGCACAGGTGGCTTATTAAAAGGCAGACATCTTCAACCTCTGTCGCTAGTAGCCTAGCACCGCTGCTACCAACACGGAGCAAGGCACCCCCCCCACAGATAAGACAAATGCCCATCCACACATGATGTTCTGTTTTACCCACACCCCATGGTTTTATGGTGTTCTGTTCTGTTCTTGTGTTGCACCATGGACCTGCGGCTTTTGACAAGAAAACTGCCAAATAGCTGTGCTATGAAGATTAAAATGTGTCATCTTCGTGATGCCACAGAAAGGCATCAGGAAGAGGGTGCCTGCTGACAGACACTGTCAATCATTGGTCCTTTGACAGGCGCTATAGCAGGTGGAAGGATAGCGGCCTGGTTTGCGTTTTAAACTTCAGTGGAACTGGACTCCCACATTTGAGTGCTTTTTCAAAAAAACCATGAGTATGTTTTAAATACATTGGACATCTTCCTCTGAGTCAATCAGCGAGTCAGATCATGACTATTTGTATGTGGGTTTCTCACTTTTAAGGGTTGTAAAAGCTCTTATTTTAAAGCTCTTGTTATATCTCTCATCTTATTCTAATGTTGAAGAAGAAATCTAAACATATAGTTCTGGAAAAAAGTAAGAGACCACAGTTTCTTAGGTTTTATCTTTTATAGGTGCAAGTATTGAACTGAATACCTTAGTTTTTAAGAATGGCTGATAATATTTCTCCTAATTACCAAATAAAAGGATTGCTCTTTAAAGCATAACTTTAAATGAAATGACAAAACATCAAAATAAGAGAAATGATGCAGTGTTTACAGAACTTGAATAATTCAAATAAAACAAATCTCTTGTTCACTTTCAAACAAAATGGCAATAATTACCTTTGACATAATTCTTATAGTGTGCAAGAGGAGAGTGTTGATTACAGCAGTATTTTTATACTTTTCTCATTAAATAAGATTTGACTCAGGATCACCTCATCAGTACCTCATAAAGCAGAATGAGGTGCTTGTGTAGGAATTTTACAGACACTGGCATGGAATAGTTGTCATACTCATAGAAATCCTGATTTGAAAATAAATTGGTCTCTTATTTTTTCCGGAGCTGTATATATTAGTCAAGTTATCAGTCTTTCATGAACTAGATATTATATCAATTTCTTTCATTTTAGTCATATTAAGGCAGATTATGACACTTTGTCTTTTATTAGTATCTTCTAACCAATAGTTTTACGTCTTGCAGGTTCAAGATTATTGACTGAATGTAACTTTTAAGTGCCAGTGGTCGACATTTATCAACGCATCTGTGAATGCAGCAAAATGTAAACTGTGTTTATATAAAGTTACAGCTTTTCTCTAAGCTTCCTCAAAGGTTCCTTGAATAATGCTTACAAGAATCACTTCAGCCTCACAGCTTCTGACATTACAGTAATAAACAGATGAACTTTGCATGTGTTACTACTAGAGCTAAGCAGTATAATATTGTTCAGTTACTGCACAATATGTCTCATATGCTTTTTCTGATCTCATGATATTAGTCTTATTTAACTGTATTTCATGCAAAGCATTGTGTTATGGTGAATAAAAATGAATGTAATGTGTTTTTTAAATGTGGCACTGTTGGCTCTTTTTTCATCTTATCAGATGTCAGAGGAAAAGCATTTTGTGACAAATATGACCTATATATTTCTTGAATAATTCTGCTATTATACATATTGCCACAGTGGTGTAATAATTTTCTATATTTGAACAACCTGAGCTGTTGAGAATGGGTGTATTAGCTTAGCTTAGTGAATGGTGACTGTGTTGAAATTTGTGGTTAACAGCTAAAAATATTTTGCTTAAAATAATATATTTTAACATTTTGGGCCATGGGGTAGTTGTGAAATTGCTTTCGTCAGGGTGGAGCAGCTTATCTGTAATGTGCAAATTTCAGGCTGTTCATCTTTGTCATTAATATCCCTGAAGGTCCTATGGTCAGCTTAGCTGTTAAGTTGAGCTTTTGTACTTTTAATTTTTCCTGTTCTCTTTTCCCCCACTGGTTTTGTGTGGAACTGTTTAAACTGTTTCTGCTTCAGTGAAGTCCCAAATTTCATGCCAAAGGGAGGATCGTTTCTGTTGAGCAATAGTGAGTTTCTGCTGAGATCAGTTTAGACCAGATGGACCTGGCAACTAATGTTGGAACATTCTATCAGCTCATACTTTTTTGTGATACACATCAAATTTTGGTATTTCTGGTAACAAGCCATTCCAAAGTTGAGCCATCAGCCAGGTGATTCTCACTGTTTGAGTCATCAACTCTGTTGACTGTTGAATGTTGTATGTTGCTACATGTTGCACCGTGGTACATGAAGAAATGTTGCCTCATCTGTACTCCATTTGTAAATAGTCCTCATAAGTGTACATCTTGTTTATAAATTGAGTGCGGGTGGAGGGGCCTAAGGGAATTTCTGCTCATGTTACAAATGGTTAGTATGCTCCCACTTAATCTGTAATGCTGTAGATATATCTTGCCTTAGAAGGTAATTAACTGCTACCCAGAGAGAAGGATGGTTGGAGGGGTGTGCTTGAAAGGACGGTTGGATAAAAAGGGAGTAGTCATATTTAATATTCACCAAGGGTCAAAAAAAGTTTGAGAATTGCTGCTTTAGAGAACCATCCCTCAAAATGGAGGTTCTTCTAGGGTATTGAACTCTGCAAAAAACTGAAGTCTTTCGCTGTAGAAATATACTACTGTGTAACTAAAGTACAGTTCAGTAGAAGTCACTGTATAGTGGATACTTCACTGCCATGCAATACTGGAAACTGTGATACAGCATGGCATTAAAGGCAAAAAAGCCAGAGACGTATTGACCTGTCTTGGCTTTCAAACATGAACCTTTTTAAACCATTTAAGACTTTTTATAGGCACAGTGGTCTGAGGAGGAACAGGACAGAAAGGTTATGGATTGTGAGTGTTTCACTCTTTGCTGGTTCAACTCTGGAAAGCGCATCAAGGTCTTTGATCCTTTGCTGTCTTTAAAGGAAACAATCTTGTCAAACAGTAATACGTACCACATGGTTCTCTGTGGCAGTTTCAGTTTCACAAGTAATTTTTTTTCCTATTCTAGCCTTCGCACAACCCCTCCGATATGTGGCCACCGTTCACACAGCAAGCGCCAGTGACGCAGAGGGAACAGTTGCTTCGCTCACGGATGTGTCTGTCAGTATAGAGGTAGCAGGGGCTGCCCGTGCCTTGCATGCGTGCGATGCAGCACACATGAATTGGCCCTTCACACTGTGCAGAAAAAAAGAGAGAGACTAGCTTCCTTAGAGTACCATAACATACATGTGTGCAGCATGCAAACCTGCATATATGTTTTCGTACCGTTTGTGCACACATTTCGGCTTCCTGTCTCTGGAACTCAGTGTGCTCTGTTTTCTAACATGATCATGATTGGCATATTTGTGTCACCCCATATTTTTCGTACAAGTCATCAGTTTCCAACATTGGGGACTACTCAGAAGCATGCAAGCAATTGCGGCCATTTGCGCGTGTATAAATAAAACACACTTGATTTGTTTACCACTAGCTGCCAGTGGTGTCATTTGATGTGGTTTAAGCAAGGTTTTGTGTCAAGCGCCCATCACCCACTTCTCACCAGACATATTTTGACCTCTGGCTGAGACACAGCATATATATCAAAACAAAGGAGGTGGGGGATATCGAAGGGACTTGTCCAAGAATCGTCATACTCTGTCACAACTAGCAATTTATTTTCTTTTAGTTTCATGTTGTGATTCATCATACGCCAGCGTTTGGTTGGAATGTACTGTAATGGTCCTGCGGATACTGACTTAAGAGTTCAGGAGAAGACTGTACAGTAGCTTGCACAATATACTGTAGTAGGAAGTAGGAGTCTCATATTCTGTGGGCAAATACTATGGGCAAATACTATATCAGCTCCATGAAACTACATTTAATTGAATTTTTATGGCACAATCTTTTAGCACACAACAAAACTGGTCTCCAGTTTTGCTCGTAGTTTCGACCATGCTAACTGTGTTAACCACACTTATCTATACCATGACAAAACATAAAATTTCCATTCTGCTAAAGCAAATTCACTTACTAGGTGAAAAAACAGGCAGTTGCTAGAGTGAATCATAAAATCCTTGCAAAGCCAGCAAATTTAATCTTATTTTTAATCGGATAACATTTATGCCTACTGCATCGAAACATCTGCCCAAAGGTGTGAAATTATATTTCAAGCTGAAAGCATGCAGTTTTGCAGTGCCTTGAACTCTGTGTTCTCTTGATTGCTTTCATATATTAATGTGTATGTGTGTGTGTGTGTGTGAGAGAGAGAGAGCGAGAGAGAGCGAGAGAGATTACACATATACAAACTCATAGGGATGTTTAAATCCTTCTGACTATTTTTTTACGTGTATCTGACATAAAATTTGATCAGATCTTCGTTACGAGATACATAGAACCAACTGAAGTCAATTACAATGATCCAACATTAAACGTCTATGTTGGCAAAAGTATGTGAACTGTGACAGTTTGGTATGGTGATGATTATGGTTAGGAGGTTTTCACTTTTTTGATGTTAAGCAGGAGTTTCTGTGACTTTCACCTCATTCTTCTTACATATGGTATGTTTAGTAAGGTTTCAAACATTTTACTTCATATACATGCACTTTGTGATTGCAAAAAGTTATGTGCATTCTTACTCTGTCCAAAAAATTAACAACATATTAAAGTGGTAATTAGATTATTTTAGTCACAAAATGTAACTTTGCACCAAAATGTACGCATGAAATGTCTTGCCCTAGTTAATAACTTTGATGCTGTTGCAGGAAAATGCAGTATACATCAGCATATACATATACTTCATTTTTGGGAGTATTTTTACATTTTGCCCATAGACATACATTTGTTTTACATCATAGACAGAGAGTTGTCAGTTTAGTATGTATCTCTGTATACCTATAGGTCTATCAGTCCTGAAGAAGGTATATGTCCAAGAGCAGGGTTGGTGACTACTGCCATAGAGGATATATCTTTGGTTTTCAATTTAGTCATTTGAACCGAGTTTTTAAAGCTCCTAGGGAAACGAAACTGGTTCTTATATGGCCGGGTTACGCAACACTGGTCTCTACTGAATAGTTCATGACTATATCTAATGTTTAGAAGAGAATATTCTATTTAGAAGAGAATATTTAGATACTCATGAAAATAATTTGATCATGTGAATATAATTTGAGCTAAACTGTGAGCTAACCTTCGCATATTGGATCAGCAGGACTATGGTAGGAAACCTCTGTTCTATGGATTGCTTTAAAGAGCCTTTCCTAATACCTTTATTGTAGAACATAGACTGAGTTTGACTAGGATAGTTGTCCCACTGCTTTACTTGGTTTCATGGGCAGATGTGTAATACTTTCTTAGCCTTATTCTGATTAACACTGTTGCAAGACAATAATTTGTATTGTCCATTGAGGGTCCTGGAAAACCCGCAACATTTGTTGATGTCCCTGCTGACACACCTAATTCAATTCAGTAGTTAGTTAGCAGGTGTAATTTAAGAAAGGCTAGACCTAACGCTAGTGTCTGTGTGGGCTTTTTTCGGTAAAACTCTACAATCGAAAAGGAAAGGGTGTGTTTGAACATGGCCTAAAATTAAAAAAAGACAATTCTAGTCAAATTCTAACTCCACCACTAGGTTTCTTGCAAACCTATCAACCATTTGACAATGAATTTGTGTGATATCAAGTCGGAAAGTGTAGTGTAGGTTTTCCTATGACTTTTAACATCCCATTACTGGAGTCTGATCATTCAAAGTGAATCATATAAGCTATTCATTATCTATAGCAGCTGAACGGTAAATAACCTCCTAAAAGAGGGAACTTCAGAAAATATCCTCACTACTGATTCATTCCTAAGTAATAAAACCAGTTGTTATTCTTATCTTAATATACCTTATACCTATATATTTTTTTACTGCATAAATTAATTATTTTACACAGTAAAAAAAACCTAATTCAAATGTATTTGTATTTGCGTGCCCTTCTTGCAGCAATACACAGCTCGAACCACATCATCAAGTTTGCTGATGACACAACTGTGGTGGGTTTGATCAGCGGGAATGATGAGGCAGCATACAGAGATGAGGTGCAATGGCTGACGGACTGGTGCAGATTCAACAACCTTTCCCTTAATGTAGATAAAAGATGGTTGTTGACTTCGGAACGTGATCACTCCCCACTGAGCACTGGTGGCTCCTCGGAGCACTAGGTTCCTTGGTGTCCGGAGGAACTTAAATCCGGAGCACTAAGTTCCTTGGAAAACCTCATGTAGACCCTCAACACCAAGTCCATCACCAAGAAAGCCCAGCGGCATCTCTACTTCCTGCGGAGACTGTGGAGACTTATCCTCACCATGTTCTAGAGAGGGACCATAGAGAGCATTCTCTGTAGTTGCATCACAGCCTGCATCACAAGAACTTACATAGGATTGTGAGGACAGCCAAGAGTATCATTGGGGTCTCTCCCCTCTGTCACAGACATTTACATAACACGCTGCATCTGCAAAGCCACCAGCATTAGGGATGACCCTACTCACCCCTCACACACTCTCTTCTCCCCCCGCCCATCTGGCAAAAGGTTCCATAGCATAGCAGCCTCTGCTGCCAGAATGGGGAACAGTTTCTTCCCTCAGGCCATCAGACTCCTCAGCCGGAACTGAAACTAAAAACTGTCTCCCCTGCCCCCTCACACACAACTACTCAGACTTTAATTACCTTTGTAAATACACATCTGTTTATTACACTGCACATTATCTGTCCTGTAGCTGCTATATGTGCACATCATATTCATTGCTGTTTAGGTCTGTTCTGCATTTTTGTACATGTAACAACTTATGCATTTTTGCACACTCAACTCGCGCTGCTAGAATACAGTACCTGTCAAAATACTATATTCATCTAGCCTTTAGCTATTGTTGATTGCACTGAATGTTTACACTTTACACTTTACAATTTATGTTGTCTTGTCTTGTCTAATTGCATTGTTGAGCTTGTGTTTCTTGCACACTTTTGTGTTCTGTTTGCACTTGTGGTCTTGTGCTGTTCTATTCTGTTCTGTTCTTGTGTTGGACCATGGTCCTGGAGGCACGTTATCTCATTTCACTGTGTATTGTGTGTGTGTGTGTGGTCGAAATGGCAATAAAACCTACTTGACTGACTTGACTTGACTTGATCAAGCTTGTACCAGCTCTGACCACCAGAGGCCAGTAGAAGTAGGCCCATCTCTCTTTTTCTGAATGGGGAATAAAGTATAGGCCACTAAGCCATGCAATTTTCTTGAAAGTAAACTTTGATGATGTCAGAGGCATATGATGATAAAAGCTTGTGTTTTGGACAGGCCCTTCAAGCTTTTGCTTGTTTGTTTTGTTTTTGTTTTTGCTTATCTACACTGTGTCAATATAGAGTACAAGCAAAAGATTAACTAGAAAGAAAATTCCTGACGAAATTTTGAGGTGGCCTTGCCACACAAGCCCCAGAGGAGCTGGTGTTCCTAATAAAGTGTTTAAAGTATAAAAAAAATGTTTTTATCTTCTGAAACCGCATTCATTAGAATTGGTTATCACATAAGGCTTGGTGGGACGATCTGAGAGGTAAACACCGTCAGGTCAGGAAACAAAGAACTGTACAGTGCTGCCAGAGCAGATCTGAAAAGGACAATTAAGAATGCCAAATCTGTCTACAGAGGGAACATAGAAAATTACCTCCTGGACAACTACTCGGCAGATGTGGCACGGTGTTCAGCAGATCACCAACTTCAGGGGACAGACCCACGCAGCTGGGGACTTGAGCATCGTGCTAGCAGAAGAGCTGAACACCTTCTTCGCATGCTTTGACACTCAAACCCCACAGCTAACAGCGACACCATCTCAGCATCAACCAGTTTCCAGCTCCCTTTCACTGACTGTACAGGTACAGGACGTTAAATGGATGCTCAGCAGGGTGAACCCCAGGAAAGCAGCTGGACCGGATGGTGTCCCGGTGAAGGTACTCAGAGCCTGAGCAGACCAGCTCGCACAGGTCTTCGCCACAATTTTCAAACTCTTCCTGACACAGGCCACCATCCCAGCCTGTCTGAAGTCTACCACCATCGTCCCAATACTCCAAAAGTCATCCACAAATAGCCTAAATGACTACTGCCCAGTTGTTCTCATGCCCATCATCACTAAGTGCTTTGAGCTCAACCTTTAAGACCATCAACCATTGGGGAATCCTGCAACTCACCTACTCCTGGATCAAAGACTTTCTCACCTCTCCTCTACCCAGACACTGAGCACAGGCTTGCCACAAGGGTGTGTGCTGAGCCCACTGCTGTTCACCCTGTACACCTTGGACTGCAGACCTGCCCACATCAGCAACACGTGCCTATAGGGACGAGGTCTTGAGGCTGTCTGAGTGGTGTTTGGCAAACAACCTGGCTATGGTTCTCCCACTGCACAGAGTCAGACCGGAAGAGACTGCAGAGAGTAGTCAAAACTCACAGAAAATATTCGGCTGCCCCTCCCCTCACTGAAAGACATTTACACATTCCACTGCCTCAGCAGAGCTGAGGGAATCATCAGAGACCGGACCCATCCTGCTCATGACCTGTTCAATCTTTTGCCCTCTGGCAGGTGCTACAAGTCCATCCGAACTAGGACCAACAGGCTCAGAGACACTTTTTCCCCACAAGCCATCACTGCACTAAATACACACAAACTCATACCACTACCACTCAAAGTCTATGTGCAATAACCGCTGTAGTTTTCCACAAATCTCAGGACAATGTGCAATAATCTCAACACTATGTATAACATGTATGTATAACATTAGTTATAGTGCAATTTTTATCTCACCTCAATAATTGCAATACTTTATAATCCTTAACTTGTAATTTGTGCATCATTGTCATCTTTGATGTTTATTGTCTACACTGCGTTTACTGTCTGCACTGTTTACTGTCTGCACTGTCACTGTCTGTATTTGTTTGCACCACTAAGTAGCCCCTACAATTTAGTTGTATGTGTAGCATCCTGCTTCCGTACAATGACAATAAAGACATATCTATCTATCTATCCATCTCTCTAAACGCTGTTCATTGTCTATGGAAAAAAGAACAGAAAAACAACAGGAACGAGGGAATGGGTGCATCTGTCCAAAAGGTGTTCACAAGCTCAGCATTCCAGATCACACCGCTCCTATTCATTTTAATGCACAGGCCCATAATTATGAGATAAATATTCAAATGCATTTTCGATAACATCAGTCAAACAACACTCTGATAGGTTTGCTCTTGTACTATAAAGAATTCAAGGCACAAGGCTGGTGCTCAGTCCTCATTGATGCAACTCGGGAGCTTATGAATGTTTCTCATATATTTAATTGTGCATTCTCGTTCTTTTCATATGTCACATCTTAGCTCCTCCCTCTGTGAATGTGAGGAAAACACAGGTGATTAAAGTAATGAGTGAGTGATAAATACCTCTTTGGATTTCTCCATTCTCACATCTTATCCTTATAAGATGTGAGAATGGAGAAATCCAAAGAGGTATTTATCACTCAGTCATTACTTTAATCACCTGTTAAAGGATCTGGGCTCACAGCTTCAGCAACCTTTAGTGGTACTTTCCTAAATGAATTGTTTGACAGTTGTTTGTCCAATTTACACAATTTCTCACTTACGTCAGATGGTCAGCCAGTACATACTTTGTATCCAAGGCAAACATTAACAGTCAATAGTCACTCAAATGGTTTCCTTAAGCGTGTCACCAAAACCTTAACGTGCTCAAATCACATACAGCTGTTCAAGGTGACACAAAAAACTTCACCATGGAGCCAAATGACCAAAATGAACAAAACTGTACCATGTAGCCTGATGCTGTGAACAGCCACTTTAGACGACAGAACCTTCCCAAACCACAAAACCTTTCTAGAACATTATAAATATGGAGGGGTCCTTATGACTACAGTGTGAATAGCATCCCAGGTGTTGTCTAAAATGGCTGTGTAATGCAGCACATATTTGGTCTGTTACAGTGCATCCTACAGTTATACTACATCCTAAACCACAGTAACAAGTCTGTGTTGCCTTAATGATGGACTGGAGGCAGTTTGAGTGGGTTGAGAGGAATTTTGCATATGTATTTATGGCTGATCAGCTACGGCTGGGGTAAGTGGAAAAGTCTGCAAATTATATGTTTCATCAAACCATTTTGTTTACTTTTATCACCCAATTAAACTGTAAAGTATGGGTGGAAAAAGTGTATAGCAGACTTACATCAAGTACTTCAACAAAAATGACATCTGCATAGGATGAACTTGTGTCTCCTCAACTTGTGTTTTCTCAACTACATTGCACATTTATTCAATTATAACACATTTTTACTTATATTTATATATATTGTACAGAGCTGTCCACATACTCATGACTTGTTTGGTCAAATTAAACATCATTCAGTATTTCTTGTGGTAACTTTACTGGCATAATGAATTGAATTACTGGAGACATTAATTAGACTATTAAGAGCCACAAATCCTTAAACATATTTTCTGAGAATATATTGGTGTATATTTCAGAAAGTGTGTTGTTGTGCAGAGTGTTTACTGAGTGACAAATGCGTATCATGAGCCCTCTGCATGACCAACTGTCAAGGGCGATCTAGGGGTTAGGAGAGGGAAAGGGAGAACGCACACAGCGATGAGGTAAATACAGGGTTTAATGAACAGAAAATAGATACAACAAAACACAAAGCGGAGCCCCGGCTCGGGGGAAGACACAAACACGGGCTGCGGTTGGCCCGTGCTCCCCAACGAAACAA